>CAUYON010031418.1:0-52711 GCA_963573935.1 Arctocebus calabarensis
GCACTCTATCCAGGGTGACAGCTTGAGGCTCTGTCTCAAAAAAAAAAAAAAAGAGAAACAATATCTGTTTCTTTATGCCTCTCACCTTAACATCACATCTAATTCAGCCCTATTTGATTATTTTCTGCTACTGTATAGTAACTTCCAAGATAGCAGAGTCTTTATTTCTGTTTGTTTTTCCTTTTATTCACAGAACAAGGAAGAGTGCTCGTACATCACTACACATATATTAAATAAGCGAGGGGATGGAGTAGATGATCGAGCTATCAATTAAATTAATTAATTAAAGGTCATTAAAAACACTACTTCTGTATACCTCTATAACTTCCCCTCCTTTTTGATATCACTGATAAAAATATATTACATGTGTAAATGTTATAAACCTCAAATTATATTGGTGTAATTATTATTATTATTATTTTTTTTTTTTGAGACAGAGTCTCAAGCCATTGCCCTGGGTAGAGTGCTGTAGGGTCACAGCTCACAGCAACCTAAAACTCTTGTGCTTAAGTGATTCTCTTGCCTCAGCCTCCCAAGTAGCTGGGACTACATGCACCTGCCATACTCCAGCTATTTTTATTTTTTGGTTGTAGTTGTTGCTGTTGTTTGGCAGACCTGGTCTGGATTCAAACCCTCCAGTTCCAGTGTATGTGGCAGGTTCCCTAGCTATGGAGCTACAGGCACCAAGTCTGGTATAATTATTACTTTATGTAATGTGTCTTTTAAAGAATCTGAGAGAAAAAAGAGGAGGATTAATCTTCTTATTTATCATCTTGTTCTCGTTATTGTTTCTGCAGATTTGAGTTACCATCTGAAGTCATTTCCTTAGCAAAATATACTTCTGTACTTCTTTTTGCTGCTATTACCAAATATATTAACATTTTTATATGACACAAGCCCAACATAATATAGGTAGATAACAAAAACGTATAGATAAAGTTTTATACTGGTGCTTTTAAAATAGGAAAGGAAAACAAGAGAAGAAATGTATATTTATGTAGTCTTTCATAAGTGCATAATTACTATTTCTTTTTTTTATGTGGATTTGAATTAATATGTGAGATCCTTTGTTTTCAACTGAAGAAATTCTTTATTATTTCCTATAAGGAGAGGTCCATTACTATAATTTTTCCTAACTTGAATTTATCTAGGAATGACTCTATTTCACTTTATTTTTGAAAGACAGTTTTGCTGGATGTAGGAATTTTGCTTGCCAGTTTTTTTTTTTTTTGAGCAATTTGAGTGTGTTTTCCTCATTCTCCTCCAGCCTCCATCATTTCTGAAGAGAAGTCAGCTGCTAATCTTATTGAAGCTCCTTGGTGATAACTTTTGTTGTTCATTTTGCTTTGTTTTAATTCTTCCTTGTTGCTTTCAAAACGTTGCCCTTGTTTGGGGGTTTTCAACTTTTATTTCTTTTAATTAAGTCATATACACATAGATCATGAATACAATTATGCATATGCAGGGTACAATATGTTGATTTTTTAATACAATTTGATGTGCTTACATCAAACTAATTAATATAGCTTTCGCCTCATTTAATTGATTATTGTATTAAGACATTTATGTTCTACATTGATAGATTTGACTTGTACCCTTGCAATATGCTCCAATGTGGTCCCGCCATTTACCCTTCATCCAACCTCCCCTGTCTCCTCCCTTCCTACTTCGTTTCTCTCCTTCATCCAGGGCTATAGTTGTGTTCTATCTTTCATAAGAAGGTGTGAGTAAATATAAGTTGGTTTCATAGAAGTACTGCATACTTTGGATCCATTTTCCTGCATCCTTATGGGGTGTGTATATGTGTGAATTTCTTTGTGTTTATCCTACTCAATTTGTTCAAGGAGATTTTGGATGTATAAGCCTGTGCTTTCAAATAAATTTGGGAAGTTTTCAGTCACTACTTGTTCAAATACATATATTTTTAATCCACTCTCTCTCATTTCTCTTGACTTCCAATTCTGCATATGTCAGTGCACCTTCCTTCTTTTCTTCTTTTTTTTTTTTCTTTTTTTTCCCCTCTGTTCTTTGGTTTACATAATATCCATTGATCTACCCAAGTTTACTAATTGTTTCTTCTGTCGATACAAACCTACTCTTGAGCCCCTCTGGTGAATTTTTCATTTCAGTTTTGACACTTAACAACTGCAGAATTTCCACTTGAAATTTTTTTTTAGTACAATTCTCTACTTAATATGCTATTATCATTATACCTTTCTTTGCCTCTTTATTTATAACTTCTTTTAGTTCTTTGGACATATACTGGCTAATTTAACCTTTCTTTTTTCTTTTTGCAGTTCGTTTTTGGCCAGAGGTGGTGAGTTTGAGCCTGCCACCTCCAGTATATGGGGCCAGAGCCCTTTTCCTTTGAGCCACAGGCGCTGCCCTATTTTGAACTCTTTACTAAACATGATAATATATGGTCACTGTCATATATGATTTATTTAGTCTGTTTTTTTCCTGGCATATGGGTCACACTTTCTCATTTGTTTATTTTAAGATCATAAGTTTTTTGTTAGAAAATAGGCATTTTAGGTAATATAGTATAGTTATTGGTTCCCCTTTTGGGAGCTTTGGTATTATTTTCTTACTTGTTTATGACTTGCTAGATATATATATATATATGTATATGTATGTATGAATATAATCTATTTCCCCCAGCAGTGGAATGCCTCTGATCTTTCTCCCCAGGAGCTACAGTCTTGGGCATTTCTACAAAGAAGTGAGAAAACAGTGGTTTTGGCAGGGATTTGTCTCTCTCTGACCACTTCAAGATGGCAAACTTGACAAATTGCTAGATGATTGCTCTATTGAATGCAATAAGGCTCTGCTGTGTATTTTACACACAGAATAATAAATTCAAATTTTGGGTCCTTTAAAGGGACAGTTTTCTAGGTAAATGTTTGAAGTTTGTTATTACCTCTGGACAGCTCCATTCAGTTAACTCTTACTCCATTCTCCTAGCAACTAGCCAAACTGTAGTTTAGCCCGTATCTCCAATGTACTTATCAAATCTACCCATCTTTTCTCATTTGCCTTTCATACCAATCTTTACTGTTTTGAGAGCAACCTTAGGCATAAACTTCACATTCCTTTGTACATAAAATCAGTTCCTCAATAAGAGATTCAGTGTTTTCTGCTTTATGGCCTAATATTCTCCCTGACTCAGGCAAAATTTTTGAGCCATGGTAGGCAACTTTTTTCTAGGTGACACTCACTTGAGTAGCTACCTGTTTAGTTGTGAAGGGGAAATAATAGCCTTGTTCATCTTGACTTAACAGTCCTAACATAAAACCTCTCCCTTACAAGCTGTGGAAGTGTATTAAGGACCCCAGTATTCTCAGGAACACCTTGCTCAAGGTGACTTGCTGACTCTGTCCTGTGAATGAGGGCTTGCTGGAACCAGGCCATGCTCATTGCTCCTCTGAGTTTGCCTAGAACTTAGCCTCAGGAACTGGCAGTTAGAGAAGTTGAAAAATCCTACCATGCTGTCCCTCATGGTTGGATAACCTTAGGGAAGGGGGATCCCTTTGTTCTTGGTTGTACTAGTCAGGAGTGGACTTCCCATTCGCTGAACTGCAAAGGTAGAAGGAGAAGTAGATCTTGGTTCAAATACCACAGACTTTGTCACTGAGTTTTAGTGGATTTCATTGAATAAACATTTCTTTGTTTGTTGTATGTTCTTAGAACTCTTTAAATATTTTTTATCAGTTTTTCCAGAGAATGCAACCCTGTTGTTCCTCAGGCTATTATACCATAGGTATAAATAAAGAAAAATCAAAACAAACAAGTAAACACAACTGAACTATATGCTTAGAAGTCTACCTGGTAGAGATGTGTTTTGAGCTAACCATTGAAGGATAACAAGATATTCAATGGCTAAGGGAGGAGCTAAATTATTTTTAGTTAGGTTTAACAACTGTTCATATTTTACATGACAACCAATGCTATAGAAATTCTAGACATCTGAGCATACTCTATTAGCTTTTCAGTGCCAAATCAACTGTTTACATTTTTTCAATTGTTTTTAGTCTGTAGACTTTAAAATACTAAATTAAAAGGAAACATTTGCAAATACATATACTGCAACTATATGAAAAGATTAATTTAGTAAATATGGAGAATTGTTAAATAAATTTAAAAATTATTTGAATCTTCAGTAAACATAAGATATTAAATGTATATCATGAGATTCTTTACAGCTATGAGAGGTGCATTCTAATTTGGTTCTAAGTTTTATACTGAACTAAACACTTAAAAAAAAACTAAAGAATCAAATAAAATCATTTACAAAATGTCCATTCATTATTTTAGTAAAGTAAATAATATGCTTATAGAGATGTTGGGACACTAGAAATATGAGAAGAACATTCCCTGTCATTCATGATTTTCCAATAATTTTAAGTGGTTGTTCTTTCATCTCACATTAAAACTTAAAAAAAAATAGGAATTTTTGCTGTTAGCCCCACTAATAAATAAATACCACTTTTTTTACACTACATATGAGAAGAGATAGATTGCAATAAGGTCGAAAATTACCCCAAAAAATAAGCTCATAGAATTTCTCCATCTTTTATACTTAGTTTTACTGCCTGCTTATTCATCTAGATCAGTGGGTTCTCAACCTGTGGGTCACGACCCCTTTATAACAATGAAAATACATCCTGCATATCAGATATTTCCATTACAAGTCATAACAGTAGCAGAATGACAGTTATGAAATAGCAACGAAAATAATTTTATGGTTGGGGGTCACCACAACATGAGGAACTGTATTAAAGGGTCGTGGCATTAGGAAGGTTGAGAACCACTGATCTAGATGTATGGGATAATTGCAATTCACCTCAACTATGAGGATAAGAAAAGAGGAGGAAAAATAAGAATGCAGATGTTAGCATGTTTTATTGTTCATCAAAATAGTGAAAAGTAAATCTGTATATGTATCTTTGCCTGCAGTACATGGGGATGTGTGTTCATGCAATATGTGAGAGAGGGAAGACTTATTTAGTAGATTTGGCCCAATCAACCCCTCTCAGTGAATCTGAACTGACAGGCTCTGCATTATCTTTATGTCAGAAGTGGCAAAATAATGTTTAATGAGTATGTTAGTATTTTCTTATACTGGTCATTTTCTGAGACTATACACCTATTATTCCCAGTGTATTCTGTAGATAAAGTTTATTAAATGTATATTGATCATTGGCTTGTTAATTGAACACTGGGAGAGTTAGAGACAAAAATATCTAATAGAAATATCCTTTATTTACATACACAAGAATCTTTATAGGATATGCAATAGAAAGAGTGAGTCCTACAGAGATAAATTAATAAACATCAGTCCTTGGAATTGACGTACAGGGAAGTACAAAGGAAAGTTAATCCATTAAATAGGTGAAAGAGTATCATGAGCAAAGTCCTGGAAACTAAATTATACAGTTTCTTGGAGAGGGTTGCAGATTATAAGTGTGGTTCTGATATAACAAGTACAGATACAACTCCTTAGATATATCCAGCCTAGTATTTGCATGCAAACTTTAAATATCAGTCAACCTTGAGATAAATATTTATAAACAAACATATGAACATTCTTGAAGAAGTGGTAATGCCCTGTTATATATACACCCCTCTATATACATATATGTATTTTTTTTTCTTTATCAGTATTATACTATGAAATGGTTCTTATCGATAAGGCTAAAACTGCATTTCAAAATGAATACTTAACTGTGTAATCTTGGTAATGACATGTAATACATTAAGTGTCACTTTTCACATTTAACATATGGGGATTCCATTATCTACTTCATAACATTTTTATGTGGATTGAATAAGATATGTTTCTGTGAATATTTTACACTCTATATAGCAAACACTCAATATGCATGGTACTATAATTACAAAAGACAAGGGCAAGAATGCCCTTGAATATGTAACCAATACTAAGTGAGCACTTTAAATTTGTTTCTCATACAGTGTTTATACAAGTTTTATAAAGTGTTAACTTCTTAAATTTCAGTTTCCTTAAGATAAAAATGAAGTTAAATGACTTTCTTAGGACTACCTACGTAGCAGAAGGTCAACTGAGGACTCCAAAGTTTGTTTAATGCAACACTGCATTACTTTGTAATATCCTGGAACCGCTATACAGTTCCTAGCCAAGTTAAGAAAGATGTGTAACTCTCGAAGGAGATAACCAAACCGTATTTGAAATATAACCATTGTAGAGTTTTGTTGAGTAGGTAAAGCATAAAACATAAGCTCTTCATCTTAAGTCATGAGTTATACTTTTCTTTACTCTTTTCATTCCATGAAAAGTAGTGAGGTACATCCTTCTTCTTTGAATAAGAAATAAATCAATTCATTAGATACAAAATAGTAAAGAAAAAAATGAGTATGGCAAGTGAGACATTTGAGGACATCCCTTTGATCTGGGGGAAGTGAGGTTATGTTTCATTAGGGAAGTGCTAGGAATTCTCCACAGAGTATACAGCCATTCACAGGATTTAACCATATAGAATGTTGGAGAGTAGCCTTGGTACTTAACTAAATTCAAATCTTTTACTACAGCCTACAGGGATAGTGAACTGGAACTTTATGGCATGTATATAATTATTTGGTTGTGTGCTTTAAGAATATGCTCATATTTAATAAAAAAGAATATTTGACTTTTTTAGTCTGAATATAATCTATTGTTAAAAACAGGAGTTTTATATATCAAATGCAAGTCTGTTTATTCATATTCAAAAGCCAAACATTTCTCCCCTCTTGGCTTGCTTATAAATATGCAGTACCATGAAAACACAAATAAATAATTGGCCATCTCCAATGCATTCTGTATAATTTACAACAGATCAAAAGATTATTACATGGTACAGGCAAACTCAAACTGTATTGCATTTATTACAAGTGAAAAAATTCATAGCAGGGCCTACGCTCACAAGTTCTCTATTAATGAATCAGATCTCTGTATGTGCGTGCGTGTTTGTGTGTGTATAATTTTTTATATTTAAAGATTTAAGGATTAAAGATTACATATTGAGTTCTCTGCTACTGGAATTGACCTGGAAAGATTAAAAGATTATTATCTATTTGCATTGATGAAAATTTTTATGAAAATGACAATATTAAAATGACGTGGGATCATCTTAACCAAAAATATCCCAAGGTCAATTTCTAATGAAAAAATAAAACTCATAAAATATATGATTCCTCATCTCTAATCTTATCTCTTTTATCATCATCGAGGACCATTTCTCAAAAGGTGATTTGGTCTTGGCCTTTTGCTGTTTTTTTTTAATGTTTCTTTCTACTATATAACAAATATGTAATAGTTTAAAAATGGGTTGTGTTCTACCTGAGATAAGTAAAGAAATGTGGCCATTATTTAAATAATAAATTTTATAATTAAAATAAAGCTTGCTTTATTAAGGAAATGTCATTCAATTTTCTCCGATATGGTCTTTACCAAGCTAAGCTTCAGCGAGTGGTGTTTGGAATAATCATTTATGCATTTTTTAAGCAGTCAAGCACTTGTTATTTTCCATATTTGGTGGTCAGACTCTATCCTCACCGTGTTGAAACATCCTAATTAAGGGAAGTGGAAACAGACCCACATGCTCCCAAAGAGAAAGTTGAGTTGCACGTTAAAATGAAAATACCCACAATGCTGATGTTATCTTTTCCTTCCCATAGGGAACCACAGTCAGATATCACGAGTGCCTGTTGCTATTAAAGTGCTGGATGTCAATGACAACGCCCCTGAATTCGCATCCGAATATGAGGCATTTTTATGTGAAAATGGAAAACCCGGCCAAGTAAATATCTCCATGTTGTTAATGCTGAATATGTTTGTATACAACTGTCTCATATTTGATTAACCTGCATTATAGTGTGCATTCACATCATTTACGATCTGCAAAATCACAGGCAAGAAACATATCCAAATGAGAACAGAGAGGGAATATTTTTTCTTCCTCAGATGATATTTCTCTTCCTGCTTATGTCCACATGGGCTCCTAATGTAAAATAACCTGCTGTGCCATGAACCCAGCACCAAATTACTGTCTCAGAATATCTCAGGATATGGATGGCAGTAGGGGATGTCTCAGAGTAATAGGGTCTGAATTTTAACCGTCAAATAATAAGTAGTAAGGTTAAAGCTCAACAAAAGGAGATGTTTGTTTCATATCAAACATACGAATAACGAATAATAGTGCAACCCAAGAAAACCAATCATTTATTGAAAGTTGTGTGATATGAGTATTAAAATATGTAAAAATGTAGATATATTTAGCTAAATATGAGTTTAACAACGTGTTTTAGACATGTAATGGTAGAACATTTTATATGCCTTTATAGCATGATGGGGCAATGAAGACAGAAAAAGAAAGAGAAAGAGAGAGAGAGACCGGATAGAAAGAGAAGGATAGGCAGGGAGGGAGGAGAGGAAGGATGAAAGGGAAAAAAAGAGAGAGTTAAATGAGCAGGAAGAAGAAAAACAAAAACTGCTATTCTCTGAATGTCAAAGTAGAAATAGCCTGTGTAAAGTTCTATAAACCACAAATGTAATAGATTTCTTTTAACAAGGTACCAAAGTACTGTATGTTTAAGAAATTTATCATTTTTCAACTTCCTAATTTATTTCTGGATGGTGACATTTTAATTTAAATAAACAGCAGCTGACAGTATGACACTGGAGTTGTTAATCCAACTATTCTTGTGCCTCATGTGGGTGTTAGGAATTAAACTTACTATTTGCCAAGCAGTTTACCTGACAAGAGTCAGATTTTTTTTCCTCCTAAAGAAAAGAATAGCACTGTAGCTTTGTGCCTTTATTTATCACAAAAGATCAATGTGTTACCCTCTCAAAACACAGTGGCATCTCCCTGTAGTCTGCTCTCACATACCTAAGAATTAACATCGTTTCCCTCTAGCAAAATAAGGCCCGCTATGTGGCAGGTGTGCATGCACACACACACACACACGCTCAAATTCTAATAATAAACATCTAGACATTATGTTCTCATAAAAACATTAAACCTTAGCATTAATACACTATTTTTATAGTATCTGATGCTTGCTGAAATGTTTCTTAATTTCATCACGTGGAAATGTCCTCTCAATCTTATATCGAGCATCTTAATGTGTGATCCTTTGAGAAGGGTGTGCATGCGTGTGTATGTCTGTGTCTGTGTGTGTTTGTACACACATATATATTAGTCAATATCATTTACATAAGTTGGTGGATTGAGTTAGCAGACAGAGATGGTTCAAAATATGGCAGATCAGAATTAAGGAAATAGCTGTTGCATGGACCAGATAATTGCCGAGATAGCAGGGCCACAGAATTATAAGCCAGACTTTTTCAAGCTCACAGAATCTGTAAAATACTTCAGCATTTAAATAAAACTCCATTGCTCATGCAGAACTCATCACACAAGTTCAGGGAGTCAATGACATTGATATTTCAAAAACCACAACGTCGGCTTCGCAATTGTGATATTGACAAGCATGCTTCTTGAATCTCTAGGAATCTGTAGGTTAACCCTGTGGATTTTGACTGTTTGGGGATTTTAATTATTTCTTAGCAGCTCTTATCTTCAGAAAAATGCATTGTTTCTTTACATTTCCTATGCAAATTGAAATAAAAATCATTGATCCTTTGTTTTATGATTTTTGCAAATTACAATGTATGATTCATTCTGTAAAGAATTGCATATTTTGTGTGTGTGTGTGTGTGTGTGTATGTCTGTCTACTGAACCACTTTTATCCTCTAATGAATCAGTTTAGGGATCTTTATTAGATTCCACTAGTTACATAAAAGAATCAGAGCTTTGCCTGTTTAGCAATGTTTTTGGACATATGCTGACTGGTTGATGCAATTGTGGTTTTCCAAACAACATTTCTGAGTTCTTTGAACACTTTGTATTAGTCAAAATTCATGGTTTGTTCCTTACATCATTCCTAGGTCACTTTTAATGCTCAAGTATCTACTTTTCATAGTCAGTATTTTCCACTATACTGAAATATTCACTTACAGAAGTTCACCCAGATACCCTTTCACTGGTCCCTCATAAGACTACAGAAAGGCTGACTGACTTTAGAATTAGAATATTCATAATCAGGTGATCACATGCTCCCAAAAAAGTAAATGTCCAAAACTGAATTAGCACTAAATTTAGAGCCATCTCAATTTTTTTTTAACAATTAATATTGGGTTTACAATAGTTTCAGGGGAAAAAAAGAACTGCAGGTGACGTTCAAGGTCTTACTTATCAGTGAGGTGTAGATTTAAGGCTAAACTGGAAGGTGTGGATCTGTGGTGCAGCTGGAGATTATTACCAGTGATCAGGGGCAAACCATTAAAAATGTAGTCTGTGCAAAACTGTCTGGCCTCAGAGGCACTTTGTAAAGCGGTTTTAAAAACATTTCAGCAACTGAAAACTAATATCAACATGAACATCGAGAATTCTATTGTGCTTTATTCTTTTTCACTGAATTGGACTCATCTAAACACAGTCAGGATTTAAAGAAAAAAAAAGGAAAAGAGGGAGGTCACGTTCCTCGTGTCTAGGCATTCATCTCCAGTTCAGGATACATCTGTGCTAAAAAAGGGAGAGACTCACTTTGAAAGTAGAATTGGGAATCGTATCTGCTCCTACCACCTTCTCATGATTCTGAAGTAAAAGGTGACCTTCTCTTGAACGTGTTCCCTCAAAAGTATAACCACCACCACCACAGGGAGTAATAGCTCACAGTCCATGATACAAAACCAACCTGAATCCCTTCTGATCAGAATCCTTTTAAATGATACTTCTGTTACATAATTAAATGTGAATACACTATTTTCTGATTGATAGTTATATATGTATTGCATCACATCCAATGCTCATGGGTAATTTAAGTCAGAAGATATAAAATGATATACATCTCTAGACTCTAATTCAATGATGTCATGATAATAGTTATCTATAACTTAGTTGTCTCTTTAACAGGATGGATAAAAAGAGTACTATCCACTTTCTCCTCTCTAATGTCTGGGATAAAAATGACCATGTATGTTGATTAGAAAATTAGAAAGCAAAATGTATCTATGTTCATGTATCTTATTGGGTGTTAGGTTTTTGTCACTCAGTAAATATTCATTGAGCAACATTTGTGCTTCAGGGCTTCATGAGACAAGGGACATTTAGTGACATAAATCATCCTAAATATCGGCTTTTTACCTTCATAGAAGTTTCTCTTTGGAAAACATATATTTCAAATTAGAAATGATAGAAGTGTCAGAAAATTCTCTCAATCTTTTGGAAAGAAAGGATGCTGAAAAGGATGGAGGGGAAATGAAAAGTTCTCTCAATATAGGACAGATGTCATCAGAGACAGAAAACATCTATCAAGTTCTGACTGAAAAGGAGTCAGCTGGGGATAAAGCAGATTCTGTCCGAAGAGAATGGTAATCTGGCTGAACAGGCGAAGGAACAGGTAATACGCGTGGAGAAACCAGTATCATTCCTCCATACGCTTCACAACCCAACACCCAGAAAGAAACATGAATGAAAAGTACAGAGCTTCAGTGGCCACTGTTGGCCAGAGGGTCTTCCATAACTCTATTTTACCGATTATCTTCCTAATAGGACCTTCACAGTATTTCATTCCCAATACTAAGCTCTGGCTTACCGTATACAGAATTGGGCTAACTTCCTCCAGATGGTTCATCACTGCACAGACCAAAAGGAATTGTGTCTTTCTAGGTGTAAGTCAAGGTCTCTTGTTTCATTTCAGAGAAAGTTTCATTGCTTGATAGTTAGGGAACAGTCAGCTTTAGCCTTTTTTCTCTTTCAGGAAAGAACTTGCCCTGTTACTGTAAATAAATCTTATGGAGTATAATTTGAGTTTCATCACTATCTATACAGTTTGAGATTTGTTGTTTGGTGTCAAGTAATTATGTCTGATGTGAAAAAAGAAACAAAATCAAACAAATTGATTTTTTTTTACCTCCTTTAATTTTAACTTCCTATCTCTGATCAACAGTGTGGCAATATGGAATTTGTATATTATGGACGTATCACAGTTAAGAGAAAAAGGTAGTTTCCCATACTTCTGGGTTGTATCCATTTAGCCATTGCTTGTAGCCATTGCTTGGCAGATAATGGCTATTTGCAATATTTTAGAATCTCAATTCTAAATCCTTTCATTCAGCAATGACAAATACTTCAAGAATTAATTCCTTAACTATTACCATGGAAACACTTGTTTCACTCACACACACAATACAGTACACATGTTAACCTTTTCCGGTGAAAAAATTGTTCATTTATTGAATGGACATTATTTTTATGCATGTAGAAGATGTCAATCCTTATAATACAATCTTGGAAATAATGTGAAAGGGCAAAATATATATATATTTTTTCCTTATGGAACTTAATGAGCAAGAGAGATTTTATAAAAGAGAGTGGCATGAATAAATCATATAGTTTAAAATTTTGAAAACTGGGTTGAAATAAACAATAAAGTAACTGGACAGAGGGAAACAAAGAAAAACATAGGGAACTACTTTACACTTGACCTTAGCCAAAAGAGAAGCGATGGAACTACTTTATATAGTGTTGTCAGAGATACTTTTTAAGTGGTTATCGTTTGGGCTGAAACTGGAAAAAATTAGAACTAGGCAAGAAAACAGCCTTCTAGCCAACAAACAGCATGTAAACATGTAGAGACCCTAAAAGAACAGGCTTGGTCTGTTTGAAGAGTTAAAGATTTCCATAGCTAACAGGTAGTAAGCAGGAATAAGAGAAAGCATAGAGTTTCATATGTCAATGAAATGTTCTCTCTCTCTCTCTCTCTCTCTTTCACACAGAGAGAGAGAGAGAGAGAGAGAGACATGCATTTAAGCAGGAAGAGCATCTTAGAGGCTGTAACCACAAAAAGATAGTGGTAGCTTATTCTAAGGTGGTAGCAGCAGAGACAGAGCCCAGAATTGAGAAAGCTGCTTGCTTACATAAGTGAAAGAATAGATACAAGCATCTAAAATATAATCATCATCCTTGCTCTGGGAGTTTGGTGTTAGCAACCACGTTTTACAGATAAAAAAAGCTGACGCTGAAAGAGGACAAGTCTCAACCTGAGACCATGAAAACTTGCAAAGACCTGTGTCAAAGTAATCTCTTGCAGGTGTCAAAGTCCCCATACGTTCTAGGAGCTCACAATATTTCACAAGGAAGTAGAATTTTGAAATCACATTGCCTATGTGACATCCTTCTTAGAGAAAATAGTCGTAAGAATAGGAGTCTGATAAAGAGTGAGCGTGTTTTAGAGGAAAAAATCAACTCCTGTGACCAATGACAAAAGTTACTCAAGCATTCTGTGAAACCGTTAATGAAAAGAAATAAAGCTTTCTAAAAAAAGTAAAGCTAATTATCTCTTGATAAACATCAGCAATGAGTGGGTTTGTTATTTATATTTTTTCTAGGTTCTGTGAGTTTTTCTAATAAATGTGAAACAATAAAATGAAATTACAGCATTTTATAACACTCGTGAAACAATAAATATAGGAGATTTAATTTTAACTTTCCTGCCAGCAGGCATCTTTCATGATCTATCTGCATACACAAGAGGGAGACAGGATTGATTTTAAAACAGATGAAATTGATGATCCTGACAAAATGCACAAAATATCCTTTTCACTTTATTTTGGGTTGAGTAAGGCGATGGCAAATTAATGGAATGTTTAAAACAACATTTGAAGAAACCATATGTAGCAAAAGGCATATCAAGACAGTCATTGACAGAAGTATGACTTTCAGAGCACAACTTTCACAGAACAGGAAAGTGAAATGGACAAAATGTAATTGAAGGGTTTGGCACTAGAACAACTTAAATGGGACTCACATCTTTCCCATTAGTCTATGACCTTGAGTCTTAACCTCTGTTACTTTAAACCCTTATATATTATGAATAACTAAATAGACATCAATATACATCACAGATATACTTCAGGCTCTATGAATACTTGAAATTATTATTACTATGTATTTTAACCAATCTCATAGTCTATATATAAAAGAGACTTTATTATTTAATATTATATTTGCTGTATTTTAACTTTATAAGTTGATTTAGAACAACGTGCTAAAAATGATTCTTAAATGCAACAATATAATCAATGACAACCTTCTGCCCTATATTGAAATAAGTCTTCCTCTGATAATTTACAAAAGGTTGAGAAAGCCTTTTAGGCCCTTAAGATTCACGTCAGAGGTAACAGAAGGTCTCATACCTCATTCTTCCTCATATGAATTTGTGTGTGTGTGTGTGTGTGTTTATTATTTGCTAGCATCATTCATATGGGAAGACACATCATCTAAATCTTTGGAGAAGTCTTGCTTGAGGTTTTGGTTTCTATTGGCTAAAGCTCATGTGTGATTGAAAACTTTGTATATTTTATTCTGGCTCTTAATTTAATTGTGATTGATGATCCATGGAGAAAATGGTATAAAAGCTTATTAAAAATCCTCAGGCTATTACAGCCTGGCGTACTCTCCTTGTTTTATTTTTATTTTTTTTTGTAGAGACAGAGTCTCACTTTATCGTCCTGGGTAGAGTGCCGTGGCGTCACACTGCTCACAGCAACCTCCAGCTCTTGGGCTTAAGTGATTCTCTTGCCTCAGCCTCCCGAGTAGCTGGGACTACAGGCGCCTGCCACAGCGCCCGGCTATTTTTTTGTTTTGCAGTTCGGCCGAGGCCGGGCTTGAACCCGCCACCTTCGGTATATGGGGCCAGCGCCCTACTCGCTGAGCCACAGGAGCCGCCCTGGATTTATTTTTTTATTATTATTTTTTTTTAAGACAAAGCCTCACTTTGTCATCCTCAGTAGATAGAGGGCCATGGTGGGCTTCATAGCTCACAGCAACCTCAAACTCTTGGGCACAAGCGATCCTCTTACTTCAGCCTCTGGAGTGGCTGGGACTACTGGCTACTACCACAATGCCCAACTATTTTTAGAGGCAGCGTCTCAATCTTCTTCAGGTTGGTCTATGACTCCTGAGCTCAGGCAATCCACTCATCTCAATCTCCTAGAGCGCTGGGATTACAAGTGTGAGCCACTGGCCTAGCCAGCTAAAAATAGAAAAATTATCCAGGTTTTGTAGCTACCTGTAGTCCCAGCTACTTGGAAGGCTGAGGTAGGAGGATTGCTTGAACTCAGGAATTAGAGGCTGCTGTGAGCTAGGCTGCCATCATGGCACTGTAGCCTGATGCAACAAAGTAAGATTTTTGTCTCCCAAAAAATAAGACAAGACACAGTTCGATTTTTTTTTTGTTGTAGTTGTCATTGTTGTTTTGGCAGTCTCGGGCTGGGTTTGAACCTGCCACCTCTGGTGTATGTTTAGTGGCTTGTACCGCTGAACCACAGGCACCAAGCCTAGAGATGAAGTCTTGCTCTTGCTCAGGCTGGTTTCAGATAATCCATCTGCCCTGGCCTCCCAGAGTGCTAAGATTTTATTTTTATATATATATATATATTTATTTATTTTTGAGACAGAGCCTCAAGCTGTCACCCTGGGTAGAGTGTCGTGGCATCACAGCTCACAGCAACCTCCAACTCCTGGGCTCAAGCGAGTCTCCTGCCTCTGCCTCCCAAGTAGCTGGGACCACAGGCGCCCGCCACAACGCCCGGCTAGTTTTGTTTGGGTTGCAGCCGTCATTGTTGGTTGGCGGGCCCAGGCTGGATTTGAACCCGCCAGCTCAGGTTTACATGGCTGGCGCCTTAGCCTGCTGAGCCACAGGCGCCGAGCCCAGAGTGCTAAGATTATAGGCGTGAGCCACCATGCAGCCTGGAATCTAAGTTTTTCTATGAGGATACTGTGACATGCTGGGCACTTAGTCCATCGGGATACCACTTACTATGGGGAGAGAGATAGGTATAACCTCAGGGTAGGAGGGTGCAATGGAGGGAGCAGAAGTGTGGGAAAAAACAGCTATACCAGGACAACCTTACATCTTGCCCATTCCTGCCAAGAAACACATAAATGCAAAACATCTTTAAGCTCAACCAGCAAAAAGTATTTAAAATCTCAGACCTGGCTCAGCACCTGTGGCTCAACGGGCTAAGGCGCCAGCCACGTATACCTGAGCTGGCGGGTTTGAATCCAGCCCGGGCCTGCCAAATACAATGACAGCTACAACCAAAAAAATGGCCAGGTGTTGTGGTGGGCGCCTGTAGTCTCAGCTACTTGGGAGGCGGACGCGAGAGACTCGCTTGAGCCCAGGAATTAGAGGTTGCCTATGCCTTTTTGTTTTTGTAGAGACAGAGTCTCACTTTATCACACTCAGTAGAGTGCCGTGGCATCACACAGCTCATAGCAAACTCCAACTCCTGGGCTTAGGCAATTCTCTTGCCTCAGCCTCCCAAGTAGCTGGGACTACAGGCACCTGCCACAATGCCCAGCTATTTTTTTGTTGCAGTTCGGTCAGGGCTGGGTTTGAACCCGCCACCCTCAGTATATGGGGCCGGCGCCCTATGCCTTTTTTTTTTTTTTCATCTATATGGTAGTCATATGGTATATGGTATATGACTACTATATAGATGAAAATATACATGTTGCAAGCAGGAAGGGATTCGTGATCCATTTTACAGATTGGACAGATTCAGCAAGCCTGAAGCTATTTAAAACTTGCCCAAAGTCACACAGCTATTAAATGATAAGTCTGAGATTTTATTTTTATTTATTTATTTTTTGAGACAGAGCCTCAAGCTGTCACCCTGGATAGAGTGCTGTGGCATCACAGCTCGCAGCAACCTCCAACTCCTGGGCTCAAGCGAGTCTCCTGCCTCCGCTTCCCAAGTAGCTGGGACTACAGGCACCTGCCACAATGCCTGGCCATTTTTTGGTTGCAACCATCATTGTGGTTTGGCGGGCCCTGGTGGGATTCGAACTCGCCAGCTTAGGTGTATGTGGCTGGCGCCTTAGCCAGTTGAGTCACAGGCGCCGAGCCTTTTTTTTTTTTTTTTCCAGTTTTTTGGCCAGGGCTGGGTTTGAACCCACTACCTCCGGCATATGGGGCTGGCACCCTACTCCTTTGAGCCACATTTGCCACCCAGGTCAATTCTGTTTTGTGCCAGTTCTATGGGCCTCAGTTTGCCTGAGGTGCAAACTTAGGTGAACTTTGGGAATCTAACCAAGCCGACCCTAAGAAGAACGTGGACTTGAACCGGCAAGAGGATTGAGAGGTAGGGCAGACCGCACAGGAGCCTGCGACGTGGAAATCCACGACCTCACTTCCTCCGGAAAAACCAGATAGCGAGGCGCGCAGTGCAATGTGGGCCAGCGAGAGGCGGAGTGCGGCCTCAAGATGTTCACGTGGCGGGGGCACCTGATTCGATGTGCCGCGCGTTTTCCAAACACAAGCTGTAGAGCTAGGGTTCGAACTCTGGCCTTTCCGGCTCCCAGCACCCAGGGGAGGGGACGGTGCTGCCTCTCAGCTCTGGTTTCCATCCGAGGAGGCGGGACACAGGGTCCTCCTTGCACGTGATCCTTGTTGCCCGGCCCTCGCTCCTCCCGCCGCGTGGAGCTTCCTCTTCACTGCCAGACTTAAGCTGAGGCCCACACTGATCTCCGGGGAGTGTATAAGTGAACCCTTTTCTTGCTACTCAGTTCACGCTTGTGGTCTTGCCCAGGTGAGTTCCTTCTGCTGCTGGCCCATTCTTCTCCCGGAGAACATACCTAGGCTAGATCCTTTACTGCCGAGATGTCAGCCTCTGGGATTGAGCCAAGAGCCTGGGCACTGGAGGGGACCAGACATAGTATTGGATTTGAGCTCCTTTTCTTATTCTCTGTATGATACTGTATAACTTCTCAGTTTCTCTGAACCTTAGTTTTCTCAGTGATAAAATGAGTTCTCAGATCAGAGTTGTAAGGAGAATTGAGATAAAGCTTTGAGGGCCCCCTGACCTTAAGTGCTCTGTAAATTTTAATAACCATCTTTTTGTTTTCTTCCTGTACGATTTTTCTGGGCGCTGGGGTTTTTCTGTGCAAGTGCAAGGATGCTTCTCAGACGTGACTGGAAAGGAGGCAGGCAGACTTCTCTTATTTCAGCTTCTGCTTGGGACTGGCAAATCTGAGGGTATTATTCTGTTGCCAAAGAGTTCTGTTAAATTGAGACTTGGATTTGAACTTTAACCGGATAAGTTTACTATTAACTCTGCCTCAGCTTGTTCATACTCAGCACTGCAGGACCTCCCTGGGAAAGGGAGGCCTTTTAACATATCCAAGGTCTGATTCCTCATTTGCAATACAGGACTAATCTCGGTATGATTCTGTCCGTTCCAATGAGGATCTCCCCCTTGCCCCCCAGATAGTATAGTGGTTTGGTATTCTCCAGAGGTTATTCTTTCCAGGTTTCCCAAGAAGTAAAGGGGACAGAGGTAGTGACTTTCTCAAATGTCCCTGCAGCTAAACAGGCTACAGCTGTCATAATCTCTCCCCCAGGAGCCTGTGTGTATGTGTGTATTTTGTACCTATGTATGTATAGGACAGGTACTCTAGGAGGGAGGGATTCAGACAGGTGACAGGCCCTGACCTCAAGGAATAGCTGGATTTGTGGGAGAAACTTATATATAAATAGAAAAATGGTGTGATGTGCACAAGCTATCAGTGCATGGGAGGAGCTGGGAAATTTAAAGTGTTAGTTGAAGGATGAGCAGCAGTTATCCACTATAGGAGGGGAAAGGAAAGTGCAGAAGCCGGAAGTAAAGTAAGTAATACAACTGTGTTCAAGGCCTGGAATGTGGAGTCTGAAATGAGGAGGTAGAGAAATGAAGACGGTAGGAGCCTGGACTTTGTCCTGAGGGTAAAGGAGAACTGCTAGAAGAGTTTGAGACTGGGAGTCACTTTTGGTTTTGGTGAATGAATTGTGGAAAAAGGGGCTATACTGGAAACAAATACTGTTTTAAATAAAGGATGGTGGTGGTCAGAGCTAGAGCAGGGGCAGTGGATGTAGGTATGGATCTGTTTTTTGGAGAAAGATTTAGGAAATATTTATTTAAAGAGAGGGTCTTCCACCAGGTGCAGTGGCTCACACCTATAATCCTAGCACTCTGGGAGGCCCACCCAGATGGATCACTTGAGCTCAGGAGTTCAAGATTGACTTGAGCACCAGCCAGACCTTATCTCTACTAAAAATACAAAAACTAGACCGGCGCCTTGGTGGGCACCTGTATTTGCAGCTACTCGGGAGGCTGAAGCAAGAGGATTGCTTGAGCCCAAGAGTTTTGAGTTTGTTGTGAGCTGTGACACCATGATATTCTACCCAAGGCAACAGAGTGAGACTCATTCTCAAAAAAAGAATAAAAAAAAAAAAGATAAGGTCTTGCTGTGTCACCAGGCTGGAGTGCAATTATAGCTCACTATAACCTCAAAATCTTGGGCTCAAGTGATCCTCAGGGTTCAGCCTCCTGAGTAGCTGGGACTACTGATGCCCACCACAATGCCAGACTAGTTATTTTTAATAGAGATGGGGATGTCGCTCTTCCTTAGGCTAGTCTTGAACTCTTGAGCTCAGGGGAGTCACCTGCTTCCAGCCTTGGAAAGTGCTAGGATTACAGGCATGAGCCACCGTGCCCAGCTGCTACAAAACATTTTAAAACTCAGGATAGCGCCTGTGGCTCAAAAGGAGTAGGGCGCTGGCCCCATATGCTAGTGGTGGCAGGCTCAAACCCAGCACTGGCTAAAAAAGCAAAAAAAATTTAAAACTCTTCAGGTATGCTTTGCACATTTTTTTTTTTTTTTTTGAGACAGAGCCTCAAACTGTCACCCTGAGTAGAGTGCTGTGGCATCACAGCTCACAGCAACCTCCAACTCCTTGGCTCAAGGGAGTCTCCTGCCTCTGCCTCCCAAGTAGCTGGGACAACAGGCACCCTCTACAACGCCCAGCTATTTTTTTGGTGCAGCCGTCACTGTTGTTTGGTGGGCCCAGGCTGGATTCGAACCCACCAGCTCAGATATATGTGGCTGGAGCCTTAGCCACTTTTTTTTTTTTTCATAGAGACAGAGTCTCACTTTATCACCCACAGAGTGCTGTGGTGTCACACAGCTCACAGCAACTTCCAGCTCCTGGGCTTAGGTGCTTCTCTTGCCTCAGCCTCCTGGTAGCTGGGACTACAGGCGCCCACCACAACGCCCAGGTATTTTTTTTTTTGTTGTTTGTTTTGCAGTTCAGCGGAGGCCAGGTTTGAACCTGCCACCTTCAGTATATGGGGCCGGCACACTACTGGCTGAGCCACAGGCGCCACTCACTTTTTTTTTTTTTTTTTTTTTTTTTTGTGACAGAGTCTTACTTTGTCTCCCTGGATAGAGTGCTTTCCCATCATAGCTCAAAGCAACCTCAAACTCTTGGGCTCAAACGATTCTCTTGCCTCAGCCCCCCAGGTAGCTGGGACTACATGTACCTAACACAACACCTGGCTATTTTTAGAGAGGAGGTCTTGCTCTGGCTCAGGCTGGTCTTGAACCTGTGAGCTCCAGCAATCCACGTGGCTGGTCCTCCCAGAGTGCTAGGATTACAGTCATGAGCCACTGTGTCTGGCCTGCTTTGCACATCTATAATCCCTGCTACTCAAGAGGCTGAGGCAAGAGGATCACTTGAACTCCAGGAGCTTGAGGTTTTAGTGAGGTATTATAGCCCCACTGTACTCCGGCCTTCATTGAGACCCTGTCTTTATAAATATTTGGTGAAAAAAACCAATAAAAATAATACAAATAAAAAATATATAACAAATATTTACATATAAGTATTCTAGAGATGGTTTATTAATTTATTTTTATTTATTCATTTATTTTTTTATTTTTGAACCACAGTCTCCAGCGGTCGCCCTGGATAGGATGCCGTGACATCATACCTCACAGCAACCTCAAACTCTTGAGCTTAGGATCCTCTTACCTCAGCCTTCCAAGTAGCTGGGACTAGGCACCCACAACAATGTCCGGCTATTTATTTGGTTATAGTTGTCATTGTTGTTTGGCAGGCACTGGTTGGATTCAAACCCACCAGCTCCAGTGTATGTGGCTGGTGCCTTAGCCACTTGAGCTACAGGCCCCCAAGCCTCATGACCCCCCTTTTTTTTTTTTTTTTTTAAGACAGACTCTCACCTTATCACCCTCAGGAGAGTGCTGTGGTGTCATAGCTCACAGCAATCTCTAGCTCTTGGGCTTAGGCGATTCTCTTGCCTCGGCCTCCCAAGTAGCTGGGACTACAGGTGCCTACCACAACACCCGGTTATTATTTTGTTTTTTTTGCAGTTTGGTTGGGGCCGAGTTCCTTATTTGGGGCTGGTGCCCTACTCACTGAGCCATGGGCACTGCCCTCCCACCACTTTTTTTTTTTTTTTTTTTGAAACAGAGCTTCAAGCTGTCACCCTGGATAGAGTGCTGTAGCGTCACAGCTCACAGCAACCTCCAGTTCCTGGGCTCAAGCGAGTCTCCTGCCTCCACCTCCCAAGTAGCTGGGATTACAGGTGCCCACCACAACGTCCGGCCATTTTTTGGTTGCAGCCGTCATTGTTGTTTGGTGGACTGGGGCTGGATTTGAACCTACCAGCTCAGGTATAAGTGGCTGGTGCCTTAGCTGCTCGAGCCATAGGTGCCAAGCCTTTTTTTTTTTTTTTTTTTTGAGACAGAACCTTAAGCTGTCACCCTGGGTAGAGTGCCATGGCATCACAACTTACAGTAACCTCTAACTCCTAGGCTTAAGGGATTCTCTTGCCTCAGTCTCCCAAGTAACTGGGACTACAGGTGCCCGCCACAATGCCTGACTATTTTTTGGTTGTAGTTGTCATTATTGTTTGGCCCTGGTTGGATTTGAGCCCACCAGCTCTGGTGTATGTGGCTGGCTTGAGTGTTGAGCCACATGACCCCTTTTTAAGAATGAAAATACAGGGAGGTACCTATGGCTTAAAGGAGTAAGGCGCTGCCCCCATGTACCAGAAGTGGTGGGTTCAAACCCAGCCCTGGCCAAAAAGGGGAAAAAAAAAAAAAAAGAAAAGAATGAAAATACATTGTGGCATTAGGAAGGTTGAGAACCACTGTATTAGAAGGAAAGAATGAATACCAGAGAGAAGGAACCTTGGTATTGAGTTGGGAATAGTAAAACCCAGTTGTGATACTACCATCTTCCTCCCCCGGCCCACCAGCTTCTCTCTTTTACACTTGAAGATAACATGAGAGTTTCTTTATGTTGCCTGAAGTCTAGGTAGGACATTCCGGATAAGTTTAGAATGTGGAATCTGTTAAAGCAGGGCTAGGCTGGAAAACTGTTGGCTTAGGCAGAAGATGATGTCAAGAGCAGAATGAAGATGGCTTTCTGTTCCAGAGAAAAACATCTGTATGTCTCCTCCATTCTCCCTTTGGGAGCTCTTGTTCTTTGCAGGTCTTCTTACCCCTTTGTCCCTCATCCCCCAATCCTCAGCCCTTTTGGTTTTCAATTTCACCAGCAAAAGAAAGGGAAAAACAAGATTCAGGTTTCTTCTTCCTTTTCCCCTTAAGCCAGGGCTTTGTTCAAGCTTTCACCTCAGGTGTAATTTCAGAACTCTGCCTTGTGTTCTGGGAAAACTGGGAGAGGCCGACAATTCATTGTTTGGGCATCAAGCTTAGGAAACCTGTCATAGGCTACCAGATTCTTCCTGTGAAGTTCAGACATGCTTGATCCCTGAAAAGTTTGATTACAAGGAGTATTGCCCTCAGCAACCTGTGATTTGCCACTCAGATTTTTTTTTTAAATATTTCTTCTTTTTTTATTGTTTATAAGATTTCTGGAATTGTTTGTCTTTTTTTTGAGACAGAGCCTCAAGTTGTCACCCTGGATAGAGTGCTGTGGCATCACAGCTCACAGCAACCCCCAATTCCTGGGCTCAAGAGAGTCTCCTGCCTCTGCCTCCCAAGTAGCTGGGACTACAGGCGCCCGCCACAACGCCCGGCCAGTTTTTGGTTGCAGCCGTCAGTGTTGTTTGGCGGGCCCAGGCTGGATTTGAACCCGCCAGCTCAGGTGTACATGGCTGGTGCCTTAGCCCCTTGAGCCACAGGCACCGAGCCTTGTCTTTTTTTTTTTTTTTTAACATGTATTTTATTATTCTTCATTACATTATTCCCCCCCACCTCCTAGTGGTAAGACAGAATTTATTTACAGAAAAGAATGCAGAAAACACTCAAGCTCCTGGTAGAGGGAGAGAATTCTAGTGGGGAGAGAGAAGCTCTCTCCGTTTCTCTCCCAGTCTTTCCCCATCTCCTCCTTTGGCCTTTAGTCTCAGGGTATATATAGGTGTATGGGTTCCTTGGCCAGGAAAGAATGAATACAGTCCCTTCTGCCAGGGGCAAGGTGAATGAATGTATCAATGAATGGATACAGTCCGTTCATGGAATTGAGGCCTAGGAAATTCACAAGAAATTGACCTAGGCATAGGAAATGGGGGTTCCACATTTAGTCCTAAGTGTGAAGTGAAGGAGTCACCAAGGCACAAGTGTCTCCTCAGCAGTTGTCCAGGCGTTTTGGCAATTGGAGCCTCTGGTGGAGGTTGGAGGTCCCCCTCCTTGCCTGTCATCCAGCCCACTGGCTCTTCAGCTGGCTGCCACACCACCGACTCTGCCAAGGAGGAGGCGGCAGGTCCACCAGCCCCGCTGAGCTGGCTAGGACGCTGAATGTCCTGCATCAATTCTCCCTCTCTGAGTAGAAACTCCAACTGCTGTTAGGGAAAAGGGGCGAAGATTCGATCTAACTGCTTCCTGCTCAATTGGGCAATGATAGAAGGGGCCAGTTGGGGTTTCTCCAGAGGAGAGTGATACAGGGGTTCATGGACTGGAACCGTCTTTATTGCGTGTGGCTTGATGACATTTCTGGAAAACATAAATCTGATTAGTGTAATTAGTAATAGGCAAAGGTAGAACAGCGTCAGGTCAGAAGCACTTATTCAATGATGCTAAAAGAACCATATTAGGGTTTTTCTTGCTGTTTCCTAAATAATAACTTCGAACTTTCTTTTGGCTCACAAGTTATTCCTAGACTTTCATCACACCATTTTAATTGTTACAATTTTATAAAATGGCTTAATGACTGGAATGAATTCCCTCTGCTTGCCATTATTTTGATCTTCATCTAATTATTTAAAGCTTTTTTCTTTGATACTTTCATAATTCCTTTTGCCAGGTAAACTTTAGAATAATTTTAACAAATCAAATAGGAAAAAATAAAGAAATATCTCATTAGTATTTTAATCAAAATTGCAACTACATTTAATATGTTAAGTGAACCCTGGGTAACCTGAGATGTGTTCAATAGTTAGCCTTCTTATTTAGATGTGCTTTTTATGAAGTGACTTTAAGGACAAAGACAGAGATTTTCAAACACAGGCATTTTCTGAAGTTAGGTCAGTTATTTCTAAATCTCCACAGGACAAAGGTGCCAAACGTTCTATATTCATCAATGACTTTTTGACTATAGCAAATCTATTTGTTAATCCCAGTTAATCACAGACTTACCCATCTAAGACTAGTGTTTAAAAGATCCTTGAGAGTGTAGGGGCTGCATTAAATGTTTACAGTGAAATAAGTAATTTGTTACTTCACTAATATATTTTGATCTCCACTTTAGTTTTATATACACACACATGTTTACATATAAATAGATGTATAGCATAGACTGTGAGTATTTTCTAAACTAATTTCTGGCACAATAATCTTTATGATACATTAAACTAGTATTTGGAAAATAGGTATTAATTTCTCCTGCTATAAATATATACCTAACTAATTTTAAGATTCCTTCATGTGGGTGGAGTGGTTCACACTTATAATCCTAGCACTTTGGGAGGCTGAGGCAGGAGGATCAATTTAGGCCTGTGGTTTGAGATCAGCTGGGAAGTACAGCAAGACCTTCATCTTTACCCAGAAAGAAAAAAAAAAAAAAACAATTTGAGTGTGATGGCACACCCGTGTAGTGTTGGCTACTCTGGAGGCTGAGATGGGAGGATTGCTTGAGCCCAGGAATTGAAGGTTACTATGAGCACTGATGCACTCCAGTCTGGGTGACAGATATTTTTAAATATCTACTAAAGAAGATATTTTGCCTTAATCTGTCCCTCTGCCATCTGAAGTCTCACGTGTTTGTGGCCTCTTATTTTTTTTCCTCCTTTCTATCCCTAAAGGCATATGCAGAGCATAACTTTGTGTACCCTTTACTGTCCCTAAGTCTTTACCTCCTGAGTGATTTGCTTAGATCAGGGGTCCTCAAACTTTTTAAACAGGGGGCCAGTTCACTGTCCCTCAGATCATTGGAGGGCCGGACTATAGTTTAAAAAAAAAACAACAACTATGAACAAATTCCTATGCACACTGTACAAAGACTTCCTAATTCAGGAAGAAAAGGTCCCTCTTTACTGCAAAAAAGGCCCTACTAACTGCAAAAAAAAAAAAAAAAAATAGACCTCCCAACTTCAAAAAAAATAAATGCTAACTTGTTTTTACCTTGGTCCTCAAGAGCAGCAGGCTCTGCACAGGCAAGCCCATGACTTATCTGATCACACCCAAGACTGAGAGGAGTCATTGAGAGACAGAGAGAAGGGGGGGAGTTGGAGAGTGCTGTGCACATTCCACACATGTGCACTGCAGGCCCAGGATAGGTCGACTGCTAAGCAGGACAGGCAGCGATGGCAAAAACACCCAGCAGGCCGGATAAATGTCCTCGGTGGACCCCTGTCTTAGATGAAAGCTTCATCTGCTAGGTTACCACTTGATTTCTTAAAGAGGAAGTAACCTTTATTCTTCTGATAATTGCAAATACTTCTAACAAGACAAACAAGGTAAAATATGCTCTTCATGTATTCTCTAAGCCAGAAAAAGTAATGATAGCATAATTTATAAAATAATAGATTTCTTCCTGAGCAAGAAGCTATTAAAAGCAGCACTGCATTCTCCTTTTTCTGCAAGCCCATGGAGGAGGAAGGAAATGGCATGTAAAGCAGGGGAAGTCATTCCAGGTGTGAACTCTATGGGTAGTTTGCATTCCCTGCACAATAATGACCTTCAGTAGTGACATAACTCTCCCAGGGTCTATGGATACTTAAAGAACCCTTTTCTAGGCAATGCTGCACCTGGGCACAGTAGACCCAGAGTTACCTGGCTCTATGCCTTGTTCTGTTCAGAAGACAGCCTGTGTCAGGGAACAAAGGAGCCTATGTCTCTTGTGTCTTTTCCCTGGGTCCTTGCCTCGGGCTACCTGTTACTGGTATTTGAGTAATTCTAAACAGTGCAAGATTTTTTTTTTTCCTGAATGGTCTCAAGAATTGACTCATTCTTGCCTTTCTCTTTTTAGTTATTCTAGAAAATTGGGGTGAGTGACTGGGCCTGTTTAAGAAATAGATTCCTGGTTTTCCCCTTAGAAATAGTATGAAAATTACTCAACTACTACTACAAAATTAGCCAGTTGATTGCTTTTGCCTGGGGGACAGGATCACTGAAGGTCAAGAATTGAGCTAAAACTGTAGAAATTGCTGAGATTCCTTTCTGTATTATCAACATTATTAGAAGAAAAATAATGTATTTTATCTCCAGGGAAGTCACCCTTCACCCTTAAGAGGATAATTATAGAACCAGCAAACACCTGGATAAGAATAACATGTCTCATGAATCAATTCCAGGGCAAACTGTAATTCTTTACTTTTAGGAATGAAAACCAGTTAGTAATTTGTTTGACAAAAGTTCTGGATTAAAAAGAAAAAGAATCATGGATCACGAGAGAAAGAGAAGGTGGTGGCAGGTTGGTTTCTGCTTTGTTTTCCACTCTAGGTTTTGTATGTCCCTAGATTTTTTGAAATATGTGATATGAGAAATCACTCAAGTCTTTTTCATAGTGCCTTTATCTTCTGTGTGCTGTTTCTGCTGGTTGGATTGGAGTCTATTTTCATAATGAGTTGATTTAGGGGCAAGAGTCTGCTCAACACTGTAGAGTGAGTTCATTGGGAGAGATGTAGGGCGTAGGACACTTTTCTCCAGGGCACTAGAGTAAAGCAATCAACCCTAAATTGCTGTCCTTCTGGCTCTCTGAGGTGTGTAGAGAAACCCTGTTTGATTTCCTGAGGTACAGGAAACTCACAAAAATAGGTACTTACACTTTTGGTCTCTTCAATGTCCCCATTACAGCGTGAAAACAGATTAAAGTTAATAGACATGAGAAATGTGCTTCCCTAGGAAATTCTGGATGTGACATAGATCAGAAGTTGTGTCTTCTTACACAAAACATAATTTAAGAGACAAATTCAGAGACAAACGAAAGTGTTTCAAACGGAGTCTTACTTCCATTTGTCCTATTTATCTGGAACACTCTAAAGTTTTGTGAATCTCTGTTGGAGAAAAGAAAATATATGTTAACATATGTTAAATGAAGTTTCAAAAAAGGATGATAGGTGCAAAATAGAGGGACTAAATGTGTTACAGATTGTATAGAGGCTGGAGCAATTCATTCTGATTATGGGGAAGGAGGGAGAACTGTACAGAGGAGGTGGTATCTGAGTAAGATTCAAAATGTTTCAATAAGTTGAAAATTGGGGGAGGTGATGGTATCAAGTGGAGGCCGTGACTTAAGCCCCAGCATAGGGCAGTGGAGGGGCTGTTGCTGAGAGTGCCCCTTTCCCAGAGGTGTTAGGTTCAAGGGTGCCCCCATCAGACCTACGCTGACAGCAACATGTGCTGGTCTTCATCAAGGTAGCTTCTTCAGATACAGATCACTATCTCAGGATGACACTTTGGTGTCCTCAACATCACCAAACATAGGTCTTGACTAAAAATGAACAGAACCCTGGGTCTGATTTTATCCCAGCACTAAATGTATTTTTCAGATTGCTTGGAATCTTAGAAATTTCTTTCTCTTTTTTTCTTAGTATAATTCATAGAGCTTGAAAATGAAAAATAAGATGTCTTGTAATCTTTTCCATATGGAAGGAAGAACCCTTTTGTGATTGTTAATGACCAGGACTACTTCCTGCTTGGAATTTTCAGCAGTGGGAGTAGCAAAGCTTCAGTACTTTTTAACATTTCACTTAAAACACAGGGTTGGCATAGGATTAGATCAGGCAGACTTGCTTTGGAGTATGGGTGGGTTTTTAAC
Source organism: Arctocebus calabarensis (assembly GCA_963573935.1). Taxonomy (NCBI): domain Eukaryota; kingdom Metazoa; phylum Chordata; class Mammalia; order Primates; family Lorisidae; genus Arctocebus; species Arctocebus calabarensis. Next base: position 28,148 of record CAUYON010031418.1, read on the forward strand.
AGCATCTCTTGCTTTATGCTTCTGTAACAGAAAAACCAGAAGACATTTTACCAGCAAATGAGAAATCTACTTTATTACTTGTATCCTATAAGCTAGAGTTTTTCTTTTTTTATGGTATATTTATCTTCTTATTTTCTCTGAGGAGGCAAAAATCTTCTTAAAACTCTTGTAAATATCAAAATAATCAAGGGAAGACAGGGAGAACTGAGAAGTTCAGTATGTTAACCACTTAGCTGTGCAAACATGAGTACTGTGTTCTGGATGTGGAGGAAATATTGAAGGCCTAAGCAGATCAGGAAGAGCACGGGCAAGGTGCACCCACACACTTGTGAAGTGAGGAAGCGACTGCTCACTCGCCACAGGCAGTGGTCAGAGTCAGAGAAGGAAGGAGTCCAGCTGCAAAGCCGATGAAAATGTGCATCGGTCTACATTTTCCTTTCTTCACTGGAGATGCAGTGGCTGCAATAAAATCCTATCCTTTTCATAGAGTAAGCAGGGGGAACTTTGGGTTGCCTAAAGTTCTCATGTCTACTGATGGCCAGTTTTGAAAGAATTGAAATAAACTAACAAGAGCTATCCATGTTTATTCTTTCTTGGGTGATTCAAAAGCAGTCTAGATGGATGCTAATAGTATTTTGTATTGTCACACCGCCATCATTAAAATGTTTATATTTTTAATAATTTCTTTATTTATTAAATCATAGCTGTGTACGTTAATGCAATCGTGGGGTACAATGTGCTAGTTTTATATACAATTTGAAATATTTTCATCGAACTAGTTAACATAGCCTTCATGGCACTTTCTTAGTTACTGTGTTCAGACATTTATATTCTGCATTTAGTAAGTTTCACCTGTACCCTTCTAAGATGCACTGTAGGTATGATCCCACCAATTACCCTCCCTCCACCCAGCCTCCCCTTTTGAGATAGTATCAAGCTATTGCCCTGGTAGAGTACTATGGCACCATAGCTCACAGCACCCTCCAACTCTTGGGCTCAAGTGATCCTCTTGCTTCAGTTTTTCTATTTTTAGTAGTGATGGGATCTTGCTTTTTCTCAGGCTGATGGCTCAAGCAATTCACCTGCCTCAGTCCCCCAGAGTGCTAGGGTTACAGACGTGAGCCACCGATCCGGGCCAGTACTAATTTGGGGAGAGATTTCCAAAGGAGATTTAGTTTTACTGACATAAAATGTAAGGACAACTTGAATTTAGGAAATGCTTGCTCTTTATAAAATTTAAAAGTTTATCAATCTGTCACTTCTTATTGCCTAAGAGAAGCTCTAGGTATTGTACCTGGGTGTTTTCTCACTAACTTAGAAATGAAACTATTTAAAGTGTCACTTTCAGTGGTATGAGACAAAGCTGAGACTAAATAGAAATGGAGCTGGGTTGTTTCCATCTTAATGCGAGAATTAACCACAAAATTCCATTCTCACTAACAAAATCTGCTTTTTGTGTAGCATTTTATGGAGTGCAAAAAATCAAAGGCCTGTGATTCATAGTTGTTTGTTGGATTTTATATCAACTCTCTGTACTCCATAATTCAGGCTTGAGGAGATTAATGATAGAACCAAAATTATGCCTTTTATTAAGTGGCCCAGATGTGACTTGAAGCAGATATTCTCACTGCAGGCACCATGATTTTTCTACTAAACCTCATGCTTTTCCATTATCTTTCTTTTGTTCAAAGATATTCAGTAGAGGTTTGCACATTTTAAGAACTTTTCCAGTGAAGAACATCATCTTGGGCCAAGTTAATCGACCCACGAGGCAACCATCCTCTATTTCCTCTCTTGGTTGTGGTTTGGTTCTTCATTTTCTTCTTCAACTCTTCCTTCTTCTTTTCCTCCTCTTCCACGTCTCTGATGATGACAATGATTATCATGTCTCACCACCAAGCTCAGTTGACACATGGGGAAGAGACTAGGGAGCTGTCATTCCATGCTACCCCCTTCTTCTTTCATTTCAGTTAAAATTTATCTAGTTATCATTGACCAAAGAAGAGGAAAAATATAACATTTCCCTTCATTCTTTGTCTCTCTTTCTCTCTCAAATAATCCTCTTTGCCTTTCTTTTTTTCTTCACTTTTTTCTTTATATCTTCCCCACTTTATCAGCTCTCCCCCAAATATCTAACCACAGACATTCCAAAGCAGCTGTTTTCTGGGACAAAACAACCATCTGCCTCGTTGCCTGGGCACCACCCTTGCATACCAGAGAGATGGACAGGCTGTTCTGAGCTGCCTTTGCCTCAGAATCCAGTTAACCACCTTTACAGGCTTCATTCCACAGGCCACACATCAGCTTACGGCTTCAGTAATATGGAAAGATGTATTTGTCAAATTTCAGTTTAGAAACAGAAACCAGTATATTTTGCCCATGATGGCAGTAAATTCAATCCTTCTCTGCCACCACCACACACAAAATCACTCTCAGCTGTATCCACAAACAGAGCTTTAGTTTAAAATCCAAACTCTGAAATCACAGTTTCTCAACTTTAGGAAGTTTCCTCCTAAATCAGGTGATAGCGAGTGAGAAAGAGCAGGGTGGGATTCTCTCAGGATCTGGCCGCAAGTTCTCCCTTAGGTCCGAGACTACCTTTCCTAGCCACTCTAAATAACACCAAGGATCCGTGTACAGAGATGGATATGACTCAGTTTAGGAAATAGAACTTCATCTTCCACATAAGCTAAAATCAAAGAGCAGAAATAAAAGATGCTTTAGCTTAGCTTTGGCACGTATGTCAGTCCACAGCTGTGACAAAGTAGTCACTGGCCAGTCTGGAGGAGAGCACGGAGGTGGCAGTGACCCACTCGGCTCCCACTTCAAGACTAAGGTACTTGTTCCTCCAGCTGCTGGAAGCGTGACAGCTGATGGCCCTCAGTTCATTCTCCTCCTGGAATTGCCCTTGGCCATCAGTACTGCCTTGACCATGGTGGTGCCCCCTTCCCAGGGAGAGCCCTCCCAATGGCTTGCCCATGTCCTTCAAGACAGCACAACTCTGGCCAGCCCAGTCCCAGAGCTCCCAGCGGGCCATCCAGGACCTCTGCCGTGCATGCATCCCAGCCCAGCCTCTCTCCGGCCCAAAAGCATCCCCCATACAGCTGCTGTAGGCTGTCTCCGAGCCTGGGAGTCTGTTCTCTGGGGAACCTCATCTTCTACACATTCTCTAAAGACCATTAAAGCACGACTGAATTTGGTGGAGAAAAAAAGTCCCTGGACATCTGCCACAGTTATTCCTCATAACCCAGGGAATGAAGCAAAACCTCAGCAAGAATTCTTACAATTCCTCTTGCTCCTAAAGAACCTAACTTTATCTCTAAGCATCCCACAGAGATGAGATTAAAAAGCCCCACAACCTACACCAGGAAGTAGTATATGTCATCTCCTTGTTATGACTAGTTCCTTTAAAAGGGGGACATTTTGACTAATATGTTTTTTAGGAGTCCAAGAGCATTCATTCATTAGTATCTATAGAATGAAACTTATCAAAAACAAAAGGATACTTTTATCATATCGACTAGGAATAATTTTCTCATCTAAACATATGGCTACTATATATATGATATAAAAAGCAAAGTCATTTAAGGAAATTCTTTGGGCTAGAAACTGGACATTGATAAAATCATATCCCTAGATTACTTTTCTCTTTGTTTCTGAGAATTGAGAAAAGAGGCCGTAATAATAGCCATCATTTACTGAAAAAATTATTATACTCCTATAGCTGTGCTATGCACTTTACATGTATCATCAAATTTAATGTTTGCAACATCCTGGTGAAATTATTATAAACATTTCCATTTTGCAAATCAGAATTAAACCCACAGAGGGGCAGGGTAATTTGCATAGGGTCACATAGCTTTTGGGAAGAGCTAGAATTTGCATCTAAACATATCACACTTTTGTTCCATATTCTTAATCATCGTGCTTAATTTCTTTCACCCTCTATCATTTAAAATTCTTTTGCTTTAAAGGTGAATATTTTTGCCTAATGCACCAAAATTCTTTAGTATCATATTATAAAAACTACTGCTGAGAAATATGCCTGAACTGGAGATTGGTTTCAGAAATGGAAGGATAAAAGCAGATAGTTTTCTCACACACTCAGATTTCCTGTGCTTGCCTTTGTCAGTATCATACATAGAGCTTTGTTTGCTCTGAAAACTGCAGGAATTGTGGCCACTGAACCATAAATGTGACTACATTCTTCTCCTATGTGTCCTGATACCTGAATTCTTAGCACATCAGCAACCAAAGATTGTCTGATTTTTTTCACAAAGTTGTAAGTTTATTATTCTGGGTGATTTCCTCATTATTTGAACACTCGTAGTTTTAAAACCCTTTCAGTTACTATAACCCCTCATGCTCCCATGTTCCAAGCTGACTAGAAGTTTATGAACAGACTTTTAGGTAAATTAGGAAGGCTACTGGGAGCAAAACCTCTTTCAAACTCCATAGGTGCTACTCGTAAACATGGTTCGTGTCTCTCAAATAAATGGTTAATCTATTGATTTGCAATTTGAGATTTTCAAGTTTACAGCTTCCAAGTGCTGCATAAGATACTAAAATCAGGTTACCAAATAGGCAGGAAGATTAGCAGAACATATATGTTTATTTTGTTTTGAATGATGCCTGTCCACTTGTCAGCTTATGGTAGGTTGATGATACATCTGGTCATTCTTGTTTGGAAAATCCTCTTGTTTCAGGAGTTGAGGGATGACCACAGTCTAAAACTGAAAAGAATGTTCAGGGCTGGGAGCTAAGCAGAATTTGTGGTATTACATTTAGACCTTTCCTTCTTCAGTAGATTTGTAGGGAAGTCACAGTCAAGAAAACTGAGAAGAACAAATGATCCCATCTCAGGGTGGGCAAGGGACCTGAAGAGAAATTCTCTGAAGAAGACAGACGCACGGCCTACAGACACATGAAAAAGTGCTCATTACCCTTAATCATCAGAGAAATGCAAATCAAAACTACTTTGAGATATCATCTAACTCCAATAAGATTAGCCCACATCACAAAATCCCCAAACCAGAGATGCTGGCGCGGATGTGGAGAAAAGGGAACACTTCTATATTGCTGGCGGGAATGCAAACTAATACGGTCCTTTTGGAAAGATATCTGGAGAGTACTTAGAAATCTAAAAATAGAACTGCCATTCAATCCTATAATTCCTCTACTAGGTGTATATCCAGAAGACCAAAACTCACATTATAACAAAGATATCTGTATCAGAATGTTTATTGCAGCCCCAATTCATAATTGCTAAGTCATGGAAGGAGCCCAAGTGCCCATCGACCCATGAATGGATAAGTAAATTGTGGTACATATATACTGTGGAATATTATGCAGCCCTGAAGAAAGATGGAGACTTTACCTTTTTCAAGCTTACATGGATGAAGCTGGAAAATATTCTTCTTAGCAAAGTATCCCAAGAATGGAAGAAAAACTATCCAATGTACTCAGCCCTACTATGAAACTGAACCTAATTGAAAGCTATGACCTAATTATAGCACAAGAATATGGGGAAAGGGGGCAAGGGAGGGGAGAGAGGAGGATGGGTGGAGAGAGAGTAATTGGTGGGTCCACACTTATGGTGCATCTTAGAAGGGTACAGGTGAAACTAACTAAATGTAGAATATAAATGTCTGCACACAATAATGAAAAAAATGCCATGAAAGCTATGCCAACGAGTTCAATGAAAGTATTTCAAATTGTATATAAAATCAGCACATTGTGCCCCATGATAGCATTTATGTACACAATCATGCTTTAATAAAAAAAAAATAAAAAAAGAAAGAAAACAGAAGAAAAAGAAATATTATGGCGTTTTCCATTATTTTTAATGAGGTATATAAAATTGTACTAGCTCAATGTGATTACAGAAAAATGTATAAATCTTAAGTTTTGATACATGTATACATCACAACTAAGACATAGAACATTTATATAGAACCTTTTCATCACCCTAGAAAATTGCCTTATGCCTCTTCCTAGCTGGTCCCTCACCCAATGAAACCATGCAGTATAGACTTGTGTGTGTCTGGCCCCCCACACTGCCCTTGCCCTCCACATAATATCACCTTTGACATGTATCTGTAGCCTTGAGTTTATTCCTCATTTGCCCCCTTTGGTTGAATCATTTTCCATTGCATAAAACTACCTCAGTTTGTTTACACTTTTTCCTGTTGGTGGACATCGTGCTGCTCTTAGTTGGGGGCTATTAGGGATAAAGCTGCCATGGACATTCTTGTACACATTTCTTCATGGGCATATGTTTTCATTTTTCTTGGGTAAATACCATGGAGAGGAATTACGAGATCATAAGAAACATTGGACATTTTTAGGCTTTTTGATGTAACTATTTTAATGAGTATGTAGTGGTAGCTCGCTGTGGCTTCCTTTGTATTTCCCTGATGACTAATGATGTTGAGAATCTTTATATCTTCTTTTGTAAAATGTCTGTCCAAGGTTTTTGCCCATTTTTATTGGGTTATTTGTCTTTTTTTAAGACAACTTAATTATAGGAGTGTTTTACATAGCCTGAATACATATTTATCCAAAATATGTATGTGTAGTATCCCATTTTATATCCTCTCCTGGCTTTTTAATTTTACCCTTTTGCTTTATTTTGATTTAGGGACTCTGACGTACATCTATCTTTCTATCATCTGTCTATCTATCTATCAACTGTCTATCCTCACTCTAGCACATCTTGAGTTAATATAATACCACTTTATGTACGACGTGAGATGCTTACAACAGTTCAGCAGTTTAATGCCTTTTTTCTTTCTTGTTCCTTTTGCCATTACTGTCATATAATTTGCTACTGTAGGGTACAAAGCCCAAATTACAAGTCTTTTCTTTTGCCTTTAAACACGTATCTGTCAAAGGAATGAGGAAAAAAATAGTATTACACATTTATCCACTGATTGTTCATTTCAGGCATTTCTTTAAACGTTCCTGTAGAACCAAGTTACCAGTTTTCAGACTGGAATCATTTTAAGACCGCACTTCAGCATGAAATCTTGCCCTGGCATTTCTCTCAGGGGAGGTCTTCTGGTGATAGATTTTCTCAGCTTTACTTGATATGAAAAAAATGACTTTCCTTCATCTTTGTTTTGAAGGATATTCTTACTGAATATATAGAATTTTACTGTCTTTAGAGAATTCTTTTGACAGAACTTTTGTGATTCTTTTTGTTATTAGAAAAAGGATTGGGCTGTTTTTCCCTGAAAAGTCAGCCATTATTTTTATTGTTGTACCTCTACACATTGTTTATCTCTCTGTTGTTAGGAAATTCTCTCTGTTTTTCAGAGTGTATTGTTACATGCTCCCAGTCGTTGGCTGGGATTCCCACAGATATTTTTCCTGTCGGTTCCCCCTCCGCTGAGACCTTGAGCGCCTGTGAGGGCTGCTTGCTATTTTCTCATAGGCCTCTACTGCGTTGCTCACCTTTTTTCTTCAGTGGTTTTTCTTCTTTTGCTTCATTTTGGATAATGTTTTCTCTTGTTCTCAATCCAACATCAGGGCCTGCTCAGAGACAGATTCTATTGACTCATATTTTCCTTGAATATGGGTAATATCGTCTTATTTCTTTGCCTGTCTCATCACGTTTTGTGGAAAACCTATCATTTTAGAACATATATTAAACTTCGGGATTGGTACTTTCCCTCCAAAGGTTGTCATGTTTTTGTTGCTCTTGTTTTCAAGTTACCTAGACTGAATTTGCGGAATCCATCTGTCCCATGATTGCAGCATCTGTTTCGCCCGTGCTGTCAGACGGTTTTCATTTCTCCTCCTTCCCCTTTCCTCCTCTCTTCTCCCTTCTCCCTCCCCTCAGGCTTTCTTCTCTTCTTTTTTCTGATTAGTTCTTATTTTTGTTTTATTAGCCTGGCTTCCTACAGGTTGGCGCTGTGTCTGCCTGGCATAGTGATTGGTCAGTGGTTGTGCAAACACCTAAAGCCAGCAGAGCCCCGCCCCTCCTGGGAGATCAGAGCCAGCAGAGCCCCGCCCCTCCTGGGAGAGCAGAGCCAGCAGAGCCCCGCCCCTCCTGGGAGATCAGAGCCAGCAGAGCCCCGCCCCTCCTGGGAGATCAGGGCCAGCAGCAGCAGCACCCTGGGAGCTTAGGTCCTTTCCAGTCTGCCCTGGATTGTTCCCTTAGCTGGGCCCTCCTGGGTCTCCCTTAATTTGCAGTATCCCAGGCAGGCTGATCTTAGCTGGGCCCTTTACAGTGCTCTCATTTCTAGGGTGTTCTTGTTAAATGTCTGGCTAGTTTGCTAGTCTGATAGCCCAACTGTGACTGTGACCGCAGGCTGTGAGACGTGGGCTTCCCTGTCTATTGCCTACCAATGAGTCTTGCTCCTTGTCCCTGGCAGTCCCACTGGACACGAGTGAGTCCTTTTAGCAGGCAAGCTGTGGTTTTACATGGCTGGCCCTGCCCTGGGTCCACCCCTGAGCCACCCAAGCTGGAGGGAGACTGGGAGAGCCCTGGGCAAGAATGCTGGGAGACCCAAAGCTTATCGGGTTTGTTGAATGAACAAATGCCTCTCAGTTTACTTGTTTGGGTTTTTCTTGTCTTTGATTAACTTCCAAAGTCCTGAAATGGTGATTTTGATAATTTTATCCATTTTTATAGTTGTTTTGTGGGGAGATTCGCTGACCTCTCTACTTTACCAAGGTCATAAATCTTGACTTGGCAGATATTCTTTGACAAAGGAAAAAGAGAAGAGTATGATAGCATGAGGAAGCTTCTGGAAACAGGATACTGTAATTTGTAAACCTTTGACCAAACTGCCAGGATGTTGGTTCAGGAAGCTGTAAGGATTAAACGTCCTTGGATAGAGATGTTTTTTGAACCAAATGACTCAACAATGAAGCATGTTTAATAATACACATAATTATTGTGTCATTAGAATTAAATGCCAATGACAATTCACAGGGAAATACATAATTATATGTTATATATACTTACTTACTTATATATATTTGTGATATATATATATAATACATATTGCCAAAACATTATAATGTTTTGTTTTTCTTATTAAATCATAGCTGTGTACATTGGTGCAGTCATGGGGTACAATGTGCTGGTTTCATATACAATCTGGAATATTTTCATCAAACTGGTTAACATAGCCTTCATGGCATTTTCTTAGTTATTGTATTAAGACCTTTATAGTCTACATTTAGTAGGTTTCACCTGTACCCTTCTTCTTTTTTTTTTTTTCTTTTTTGTTAAATCATACCTGTCTACATTAACGCAATCATGGGGTACAATGTGCTGGTTTCATATACAATCTGAACTATTTTCATCAAACTGGTTAACATAGCCTTCATGGCATTTTCTTAGTTATTGTGTTAAGACATTTATATTCTGCATTTAGTAGGTTTCACTTGTACCCTTCTAAGATGCACCATAGGTGTGGTCTCACCCATTACCCTCCCTCCACCCATCCTCCCCCCTCCCCACCCCTCCCTTGTCCCTTTCCCCATATTCTTGTGCTATAATTGGGTTGTAATTATTGATACCTTACCTAACCCAGAAAATCTGTAGTTTTTATATGAGAATGGTTATACACATGGATCCTAGATGACATATATCAATATCGACATATTTCCTTGAGACTTAGTGATAATTAACACCATCCTAACTCATAAATGTCAAACAGGAAGGGTGCTGTTCCCTGCTCTCCCATTTCTGTATGATATTAGGGACATGGGGAAGCTATCATCTCTTCCACCTCTGTTCCAACTCCATCAAATCTCTTCCAGGACTCAGCTTCCTTAACTGGAAACAAAGCCCTTTTCTTCAATAAGCAGTGAGGTTAACATGCAGGGCGCTCTCTTCTTAGCCCAGGGTCACGTGGCTGGAGCACAGCCTTCCCAGCTTGTACAGAGAAAGGAGTTTGTAGGCCACCTGAAGGTCCTGTCCCTGAAGAGAGAGACAGGGACAGGAAAAGAGGTGGTTCTGAATGTCAGGAAGCTGAGGCTGTCTACTGGGAGGCTTCCCAGACTTTGTCCTGTCACATTCCAGCACCCTGCTCACCTTCCTCCAGGCTCTGGTAACAAGGATGCTTGCCATGGGCCTCCAGGACAGTATGGAAATCCCCGCAACAGAGGGAAATCCCGGTAGAAGCCTGGGGCCACTGAGGACAGCACCCAGGCCTGCAGGGGCTCTTGAGAGGGCAAGAGCTCTAGTCACTCCCCAGTGCTGCCTCAGGTGCATGGGGGGCACAAGTAGGCATGCCCAGAGACCTTGCTGATTATCACCACACTCTGCTAACCTCCAGCTGGCCCCTCCTCTCCTGGCCTCCTCTGACATTTTTTCTGGGCTTCAAGGTTATACTCATCAAGCTTTTACTTTCCTTAGTCTTGTCGGTGTGTTTCTTCTTCCTTCACCAGACCTCACGCTGGCATGTGGTGGCCTTGCTTCTGCAGCTATTTATCTTTTATACCTCCCTTCCTGTTTTCTCTGTTTCTCAGCTTTTAACATTTCTTACGACTTCGTGTCAATATGCATTGTGTTCCAAATAGAAGAAAAAATATTCTGGCAATTCACCACAGTGGTGTTCCTCATTCTCAGCTGCTCATTGGAATCGCTGCAGGTGGGGACTGTTTGGAAATCCTGATTGCCCAGACTGTACACTCCAGGCCAGTGAGATCAGAATCTCTGGTGGTGCAATCCTGGTGGTCAGCGCTAAGAAACAATGCTCTCATGGAAAGTGATACCTTCAAGTAGCACGCTAATATTTGTCTTCTTTACTTTTTTATCTTAAACCAACATTTACCACATCATTAAAGGACACATTAGAATCTTAGCTGGCCAAAAAATATCGCAATGTAGAAACTGAATTATATCATGGTCTCCAGTGTCGTATGTAAATATCTCTGAGGTCATGTTGGCAGAATGCCCTTCTGTGTCCTTGTGTTTGCTGGCCACTTGGGTGGCTGACAGCCTAGGAGAGACTTGCCTCATGAGAGCAAATAAGGAAAAAAAAAAAAACAAATGAACCTGTAGAGATGAAAGTTGTCAGATTTCAAAGACTGCTGGCCCATTATGTAAAATACAATGGCACATTATTACAAATATTTACCTTCATCTTTTTCCCCCCGGAGTCTTTGTTCCATTTAAAGACTGAATGACCATTGACTGCATAGGAAAAGGAAAAGTGGTCCATCTTTCATTACCTTTCTTATAACACTTTCTTTTTCGAGAGGTAGATTTCCTATTCCTGCTTTTATAGATGACACGATTACCTCGATTTCAAGCTCCTTTGTTCATTTCGCTAAACTTATCAACAGGTGCAGATTCGTTAAGGCCATGGATAGAAAGCTGGTGAAAATCATGAAATATTTCCTTTGAATGTTATTTTGTGTACCAAACCTGCATAAACTAAGTTTTGAATTTTATCTCTCTTTTTAAAAATATTTTATATATTTGTTGTAGTTTTGAGATGGGCTCTTGCTTTTTGGCATGGCATTGAGTGCAGTGGTAAAACCATAGTTTATTGCAGCCTTGAACTTCTGGGCTCAGGTGATCCTCTTGTCACAGCTTCTTAAGTCACTGGAATTATAGACATGAGCCACTTCTCCTTGCCATAACTGGTTTTAAATTTATTTTAATTGATTTTTTTGTTTCAGTTTACTATGAGGGTACAATGATCAGGTTACATTGTTTGCATTTTTCAGGTAAAATTCAAGTTGTAGTTGAGACCTTCACCCAGGGGGTGTGTTGTATACCCTTACCTTGTTTACCTTGGGCAAAAGCTTACCAATCACCCTTTCTCTTCCTCTTTCTTTTTCCCTCTTCTCTTCCCATTTGAATTTAGTTGTGTTTTTCTCTCTTGTGGGTGGACAGTTATTTATCTATTGTTTTCATATTAGTATTGAGTACATTGAATACTTGCTTTTCTATTTTTGGGATACTTTACTGAAAAGAATATGCTTCAGTGCCATCCAAGTAAATATAAAGGATGTAACTGTGGTATATGTATACCATGGAATACTATTCATCCATCGTACTTATGGCTATAAGTATTCTAGAGTAGTATTCTAGAGTAATGATCCATTCATAGATTGATGGGCACTTGGACTGATTCCATGTCTTGGTGATTGGAAATTGAGCTGCAGTAAACATTCTAGTTCAAATGGAGTTTTCTCTTTTTAATGAGAAATGAGTAGAGGATGAGAATAAATGTAAAGGGTCTGGTGCCTAACAAGGTGTTGGGAAGCCACCTGAGGGCTGAGGTACTTACTGAAGGCCTGAAACACTGAGCTGGGTAAAGTGCTCCTCTGCTTTTAGAGGGTTAGCAATCAAAAAGTATTTTCTGTCACAGAGAGGTAAGAATGTGTCATTTGGTAGAGTTTTGGCAATTCTGATGTAGGATCTTCTTTTAATCGGGAGGGCCAATTGTTTGTTTGCTTTTTTAAAGCAAAGATTCACAGTTATTTCTGGATGTGTGAAATCCTATTCTTGAGACAAGGATTTCATAACTCCTAAGGGTCCCTATCAAGAAAGTCTGTTATTCTGTAAGATATCATATTTAGAAGAAAAGATATTTGACTTTTTGTTTCAAGGCTCATACCTGCTCTAAGCTTCCTCATAGGGTGTGAATTTGTCAGGTATCTTTCTCTACTCATTGGAAAGAATAAATGAGAATTTGAAATGGAAGATTCATGGCACCTGCATGCATCATGCAGGTTGTACCTGGCACATGCTGAAGGGTGGCGTTCTTGAGACCACAGTGTGAGCAGTATTTCCTGGGACTGAACTTCAGTATTGCTGAGAAGGAGACTGGACCTTCTTCCTGCCAGTAACAGCAGTGGAGAATGACAGCTGGCATTCCCTACCCCTGCCTGCAATATTCAATTGACTATGTATTTAAGGTTACTCTGTCATTTATTTTTGGAACTGGTCTATGTATTGCCAACTTAGTCCACTTTAGGGGACACAGCATAGGTGCTGGAAGAACATCTATAGATCTTCTGGAAAAGGTGCTCTGATAACACATGCATCATTTCTTGGGACAATAATAACACTGCTAGGAGCAAAAGTCATTCTGTGCTTTTCCCCATTTTGCCAAATTGTCTTCCGATCATGGCCCCACAGCTAAGGAGACTATGATGTACAACTATTTTTCCAGCTAGGTTAGAACTAAGATTTGCTTTACAGAACAATCCCGGTCTGCAATTATTATATCAATGTTATTTTCTCCTCATTCTCCCGGCCTTGCTCATTGTGATATGATAGCTCAGAACTCTCCAAAAGTCACAGGAAGGTAGATGGGATCACTCGGCTTGGTTCTTTGAGTAAGTACCTCTTGCCATTGTCACACTGAGGGTCCTCTCCTAGCCCAATCACCTGGACTCTACATGGTTCTGAAATGAGGATGTCTTCTGGACTCTCCCAGAAATTCCTTAAGGGAAGACAGTCCAGTTTACCCAAAGCCATGGGGGCATAGTGGCGGGACAGTGCCAGGCCAGTTCAAACTGAGTGTTTATGACCTTTACTCATTAAGGGCCTGATTTGTCAGTGCCTGTAGCACTCAGGGGAATGGAAGAAGTGCAGCACATAATGGAAGGTACAGGTGCTTCCAGGCTGGAGATTCACTGCCTGCTGAGGAGAGACATCTCCAGGAAATTGTTGAACACTATCGTATTGGAAGATGTTCCCAGTATATTTTGGAGGGATCAGGGAAATGCCTGGGAGAAAGCAAGGTTTGGGTGGGCCTGGAAACCTATGCGGACTGTGCCTGGGTGGGAGGAAGAACAAACTGCTTAGTTGCAGACTGCAACCATGTGGACCAAACCCGAGGAGCAGAGTTGATGCTGGGAAACCAGACCACTGTCGTGGCTTCTACATCTTTGTCCTGGGAGTCACCCACTGCCTGTGCTTGGAGGACTGGCCCAGCCCCGGACATGCAGTAGGACATGCTATTCCCATATGTGGGATCAGCACTGAGCAGGATGTTGTGTAGCCCGTGTGGCAACAGCCGGAGGGTCGAGCAGGGTGCGGGACCTGCTTTCACTGCTGGTTGTTCTTCTCACCAGCAGCATCCTGCTGCCTTTTGGCCTGGCTTAATTTCTTTTGAGTTCTGTGCCTGTGTGTGGGTTGGAGATAACTTGTGCTGTCACTGCTTTGTGGAGCGTCTCCTCCTCCTGAGGAAGAACGTACCACGTATACTGGGGACAGCTGTCTGGATTATTCTGCAGCTTTTGCTCAAAGGACCTGACTGTCTCCTCCGTGAGGATACCTGACACGGTCCTTGGAGCAGGGCTTCCTTCTCAAGTGTTACCGTGCTTAGGACTCACCTGGGGATATTGTTTAAAAGGTCTTCATTCATTAAGTCTAAGATGCAGCTCAATATTCCACGTTTGTAATAGGCCCTCTGGTGATGCTGGTGTTAACCTCTGAGGACCATACTTAGAAGTGAAGCGCTTATGGCAACAAGGTGGCCCCAGAAGGCTGAGTGTGAGAAGGAGCAGGATGGAATAGAAATACTTCTCACGTGAGATTATAGCCACCCAGCTCCCGCAGAGCCCTGACAATGAGTCATGGTCGCTAGCCACCCAGACCCTCACTTCCCATCAGAAGGTGCTCCTCCCAGGAGCCTGTGCTAAAGCCTCAAGAATACTATGCCTTTCTCATCAGAAGACCAGTGACGAAGCTTGTGACTTCCCAGAGGAAAAGAGCCAGCAGCGAGCCTTCTCTGCCTTTTCTCCTCAGCCTCCTGGCAGATGGAGGTGAATCTGGTGGCTCTGTCCACTGTGCTCAGCTCACGGGGTGTTTATTGCGTGTCTGCTCTGGGCCTAATGCTGTGCTAAGTGTGTGGATCTCTGGTGAAGGTGAAAAGTGGTCTCTGTTGCCCAGGGGCTTGCCATATTATTGGGACAAATAAACTGAACACTTAAAAGCAATGAAAGAAAAACATGAGGAAGCAGGGCTCTAATTACACGCTAAATTGAATGTAATCAGGTGCCAAAGCTATGACACAAGTGAAAAGTCAGGGGAGTGGGGTGTCAGTTCCCCGAATCCAGAGTTACAGCTTCTAAATTCAGGGCTCTGTTGTTTGACTCACATTGGGTTTTGGAGGTCTTGTGGATACAGAATTGGGAGCTACTCGGTGGGGAAAAGAAAAGCAGAGTCCAGCACAGACACACAATTCACTTGTTTCATGTACTAAGAGACCCATAATAGATGTAAATCATACCCTACAGCCAGACCCCTCCCCGCCCTCCAGCCCTACAGTGAATGAGGCATTTCTTTAAATGAAACCACCGCTAGATAATGAGATCATTGCTACACTGCGCTGGGCTTGACTGGACACTCCCACAGCTTGCAGGGGATTCAGAGCTAAAGTGAGTTCTTCCCATAAAAGATGAATAATAATGGGGCTTAATGGGAAAGGCCATCTCGGCATCTCAGGGCAGATACCTTATAGTTTGTAGATGCAGCAAACAAAAGGAAAAGGGTCTGGGAAAGGCCCATGAAGGCAGAGAGGGAACTCCTGTCTTTTGTGTTGTCCATGAAAGTCCCGTGGAATAACAATGCCATTCAGTACTTATACAGCTCTTAAAACTCTTTAAACATCAGCTGGTAAAGTCATATGACACCCTGAGAATGAATATGCATTATTCTCCTCCTATTTCTCCAAGTGACCATGCACACAGACCCTACATGTGTCTAATAGGAGACAACGTATCCCTGGCCTGCCCCCTGGGAGTTCAGGCCAATTCCAACATGGCCCCATCTAACAGGTGGTTTTGCTGCCTGATTTATGCCCCCAGCACTAGTCCTCCATAGCTCCCAGTGTCAGGAACAAGATCAAGTGCTCTGAGTTGTCCTGGAAAATCTCTTTCTCTCCTAAGACTGAAGGAAAAGGTGCCCTTTGCCTCCTTCCTGCTTCCTTCAAGGAGGTCCTGCTCAGATAATCTCCCCACTTTGCACCGTGATCCATGATTATATCCTTTTTCTAGGCAAGTGGCCCCAAAGTTATAGTTGCATATTTCCTGTCTGGCTCTGCACAAGTAGTCTGTTTCATGCTCCAGGGGTATCTGAGACCCATCTGGGGGCTGCCTCAGGGTAGAGTGAGGCAGGAAGATGCTCCTGAAAAGTTGCATTCTGCCTCTAGCTATTTTCCATTCCTGGACAATTGCTGATAGGAAACTCTAAATTCATGTGTAGACTGAATATGAAAGAAACCCCTTTCATTTGCTGGTCTTAGTTTTGCTATCAGAAGCATTTGGAGCCTTGGCCCTTCCCAAGTAGTGGTGTGTAGGCCAAATCTGGCCTAGAGATACATTTTTTTTAATTAGTCTTGTGGTTCGTAAAAATCTGAATCACTTCTTAAACACCTGTTCACACAGCTTTATGTGGAAGAGAGGGGAAGGGGGGATTTTAAGCAGCATGTATTCATTTATTTATTCATTCAATTATTCAAAAATTCCTACGGGATCTATTCTGTTCTAATCATTCCTTAGGGATCTACAAACTCAAAGGTGAAAGGATAAACTATGTCCCCATTTTCAGGTTTACAATCTAGTGGTGGAAAAGGCAAATAAACAAATAATTAAGATGGTTTCAGATAGTGATAAATTCTCCAGAAATCTAGGACCTTCCTCACCCCTCCCCCCCCAGAATTTGTCTCTGTGCCACCAGGTTCAGAGGCAAGCATCCTGAGAGCACCCAGTGGCCTGTGAGCTGCCCCTGGGATTTTATGTGTGGCTGGCACATATAGTGTTTCAATTTTCATATTTTATCCCTTCGGTTAAATATATGTCTCATTTATTTAAGTGACAAGTGCCTGGAATGCTACTTTCAGCAAGCTCATAAAGAGAAAATGTCAACACATATGTTCTAGAGGAGAAATCTTAAAATAAGCTTTATCTCCTTAAGAGAGGATCTGTGTGCTGTTGAATAGAAACTTCTCTAGGCACACACACAAATACTGTCACATGGATGATTCTCATCTTGATGTTGTTTAAAAGTCACATTTGCTACATCTGTGAAAAATGAGATCCTAGGGTCATGCCTGTATAGTAATAGATAATTCACAGGCAGAATACAAGTATAATAATTGGAAAAAATTTTAAGATGCCTTTTTCCTGCATTAAGGATATGTATCCCTTTATTTGTCATTCTTTGTGAAATATGATTAAAATTGGAATTGCTTTTAATTATACTTGGTAAACTGGTTCTTTCTGAATGTAATTCCATGTTTATATGGAATTACATGGAACCCTACCTTTTATTTGGGTTACATATAACTTTTCGCCCTTCTAGAGTATTACTCTTTAAAAAGGGTTATGGACATGTGGAACATTCTCAATTCAGGATTTTTGCAAGGTTATATTCTTATACATGATGATTGAGAGAGAAAGGTCTCCAAATTTCCTAATTAACTACAACTCACTTATATACCTGAAATGCAAATTGTATACTTTAAAGTTAAATATTGCCAGTACTTTTCATTGGATTCATGGAAAAAGATACTAAAAATTTGTGGTACAGTGCATGTGGATAAATAGATTAAGACTTAATATAAGATTGTGAATATAGTAGTCAAGTTTGAGTTCATTATATATTGAATAATTCATATTTAATAATGATATATTCAATAACTCAACATATTGAGCTCAATACTATGTTCATTGGCATTTTATTATTTTCTCTTTCAAGCCTCAGCCTGCTGAATCTATTGTTCAGGGAACATAATGCCTGTTAGCCTTTTCTGAGTCTATTACTCAAGAACCAGATGAAAAGGAGTGAAGGAATTCAATCATCATGAAAGGTTAGGAAACATGCTGTCTCTAGCATTTGGGAGTCTCCTGATTTTCCCGTTCCCTACCAAGCATACATTCAAGTACCCCAGATGCAACCAAGTAGTATCGCACCCTCCAACTCCCCCCACCCACCCCACCCCCCGAATTAAATTCTGTACAGTTGTCTCACTTTTCCACTTTTTTGCCTGGGTGGAAAAAGTGACTCAGTGGGAGCACTGTGTGTGATGTGTCTGGGGAACTATGTAGGGGCAGCAAACACACCTGCTGTGAAAACATCTGTGGCTATTCCCTAGGAAAGTAGTAAGAAGGATTAATGCTTGTGTGTCAGTAACAAATGGTGCCCTTTCCCCTCACCACAGAGTCATGCTCATTTGTCCGGTGCAGTACCCGTGCATTCCTTGATTTGCTCACTCTTTATTCCCTGACCCTGTCGGGATGGTCAACTATGGTGTTCCTATGGGAAAATGTTCTACGCACCACAGTGCTTGGAATTATGTACTGGAACTTAACAAGTAAATCCCTGGAATAACCAACTTTACTCCCCACCTTCCCCAATGACCCCTTTGCATCACATTAACTGTTCTTGTAATTGGTCCTGATTTCTAGAGAGGTCTGTAGATTAAATGATGTGTTAGTCTGCTTGGGTTGCCATGACGAAATATCATGGACTGGGTGGCTTAAACAATAGAAAGTTATTTTCTCACAGTTCTGGAGGCTGGAAGTCCCAAACCAGGATGTTGGCATCGTCATATTTTAGGGCCTTCCTCCTGGCTCCCAGATTGCTGTCTTTCTACTGGGTTCTTATCTCTCACACACAAACCTTTCTCTTCCTCTCCTTCTAAAAATCTGATTCGATTAGGGCCTCACCCCAATGACGATGACCTTATTTAACCTCAATGAACTTAAATGCTTTATCACCAAACAAAAGCTCTTTTTCTAAACAAGGTCACATTACAAGTGTGTGTGTGTTAGGACTTCAACATACGAATCTTGGGGGTACAATTCAGTCCATAGCATATAGATATGTGAAGATTAAGTGACAAGATCGATTTTGAATGCCTATTTAAGAATAAATATTTAGGAGTTTTCCATCTAATTCACATTTCTTTTCATTCAAAGCTAAAGTCCTAGGTCAAGTATAATTATTCACTGTACAATTTCTCCTTGGTCTGAAAACTCATGAAGGGTGATGGGAGCTTGGGCTGAGTGAGGAAGGAGAGGGCCAGCATCTTGGGTAGGAAGAGAGGGGAGTGTAACAGAGAGAACATTTGGCATCAAATTGCCTGGGTTCCCCACCATCAGGAAAATCATATCATCTCTTTAAGTTTTATCAGTAAAATAGAAATATTGGTAACTACTTTTTTAAAAATGTTGTATTTGTTAACTGACATATACATGTATATATTTGTGGAGTACATGTGATTGCTCCATACATTCGTACATTGTGGAATAATCATATCAGGCTAATTAGCATATTCAACTCCTCAATAATTTATCATTTCTTTGTGGTGACAACATTTAAAATCCCTGTTTTAGCTGTTACAAAATATACATTATTATAACTGTAGTTGGTGTGCTATATAGTCGAATACCAAGACTTAATCCCCTGATCTAATTGAAACTTCATATCTATTGACCCAGATTTACCCTTTCTCTGTTCCAACCGGCCCCACCCCACGCAGTCACTTCTGAGTATTTACTGAAAGGAAATGAATCTGGTGTGTTGAAAAGACATATGCACACCCAGGCTCATGGCAGCATTTATCCCGCATAGCCAAGATGTGGAATCAACCTTAGTGCCCAACAACTGATAAATAGATTTTTAAAGTGTGGTATACATACAAAAGGAAATACTATTTAGCCTTATAAAAACACACAGGAAATTATGTCATTTGAAACAATACAGAAGACATTATGTTATATGAAAGAAGTCAAGCACAGAGAGACAAATGCCATCTGATTTTACTTACATGTGGAACCTAAAGAAGTTGAACTTGCAGAGAGTAAAATAAAGATGGCTACTTCTTAATGTGTAGCTAGAGTTTGAAAGACAGTCCCTAAAGTGCTTAACACAGGCCTTTGGATATGTAAGATGTTATAGATATTTCTTTTCTCTTCCCGTGTCCTATCATTCCTTTTTTAATAAAGTTATGCTACAAGTTAGTTACTTACGAATTCCAATTTGTGGATTCATTTTGTGGCTTGTGCTGGTTCTGAGAAATCAGACAGTAATGATTCTTCCTTCCCTCCCTTTCTTCCTTCTTCTTTTCCTTCTTTCTTTCTTATGACATGGACTATGTCACCAAGTATGAAACATGGAAACTTCAGCTTCAGTAACTCCTAAAGTCTCCCTTGAACTGAAGGTGAGCTAAAGTGTCACAGTTGGGCAAGAAGTGAATTAATCCTGACTTGAACAGTAAGCAATTACTAAGAGATTCCTAGAACCCTAGATAGCAGTTTCTAGGATTTCTGCCTTCATTTTTGCTCTTTTCAACATTCTACTCAAGACCTAAATCTAGGAAGAAGTTGTTGAGCTTGGTATTCAGCTAAAGGAGATGGGTTGTGTTGACCAGAAATTAAGCAATGAGTTGAACCCAACAAACAAGTTCTGAAGTTGGACTCCTAGAAGATACATGTGTGAAGGAGGCGCATGCATTTTAGTTAGCACTGCAATCTGGGTAATTAAAAAAGTGTACGCTTATCTTCATATCTGTTAAGACTAAGTTCAGCCAAATCTCTGCAAGGTCTTTCTTGATCCCTTGATTTGAGGTAAGTGCCCTGGTAATTATATTGCAATTATAATAAAAATGTATAAATAGTGTTAAAAACTTTTCAAAGCCAAGAACTTATTACCTCATTGATTTTTTACTCCTGATAGCATAGGAGGTTTTCAATAAATTCTGGGTTGTTGCTTCTTAGAATAAGAATTCATTCAAAAGTAGATAGTGTGGAATTAGTGATTTGATTTTCGAAAGAGTAGTAATTGCTTGCCCACGTGAACAATAAAACAACAACAAAAAAATACCCTGCCAGTAAATTGAACTTTCTGTCTGGTACCTTGGAGTGCTTTTTAAATATTAGCATGTTTCCTATTCTAAAGTAGCTCAAAAAAAACCATGCTTAGTAACTTCATTTCATCTTACTAAAGGACCTGTTATATTCATAACTATCAGTGGGGCATGTTAAATACTTCAAATAAGAAGCCCTAGTTTCCACCTTTATGTACCTCCTGGGTTTTCCTTTGTTCACCCAGTCACCTGCAAAAGTCATCAAACGTTCAAATTTATAGTCCATGACCTGGTGACCCTGAACCTCTTGGTGGCCTGGAATGAACATGAAATGCTCTTACTTAGCACTTGGAGCTCAGCTGGGTATTGGTTTTCCTGCAGTGCAATCTTCTGAGCCAGTGAAGAGGGAAAGCAGAGGCAAGGATCAGACGTTTCTGGCTACCCTTCCCAATACAATGAATGAATCATAGACAGAAATGGAGCTGGAGGCTGAGTTTCTCTCTCCTAAATCCTTTTATCCCAGGATAAATTTGTTACTTCTTAATGCTTTGAAATTGAAGAACACTTTGTTGGATTGATGAAGTTTGGACTTTCAATGTCAAGCAACATGAGCCCAAGGGGGGCAAGAGTTAATTTGCTCGTTGCATGCACACTCTGTAGAACCCATGTTCCACCACCAAGAGGCTGAGTTTTCTGTACCAAATGCTATGCCAGTCTGCTGAAAATCACTGGGTTGCCTGTTTCCATGTTTATGACTTTTCCATGTAGTTGGGTCTGCTCCAACTTATTTGAAAATGACATCTGTTGGTGTGCTGTCCGTGTTCTCTGAAAGTCAGCTCTGACCTGTGAATGTAAAGGAACTTGAGAGAAAGAGCTCAGTCATATGCTGAGCAGCTCTTAAGTACAGGAACAGATTTGAGAGTATTATCCAAGACAATGACCTCAAGATCAAGCCAGGCCACAGAGTTAGCTGCAAGGCTCTGCACGTTCTTTGTGGCTCAGCCTTCTGGGGTCTCTTGTCACCATGCTTGCCAATAATGAATTTCACTTCCACGTGAGACCTTACAGGTCTTCCTGACATACTCTGAAGCCATATGTGTTTTAGTCACTCCAGACATCATCCTGCTCTTTAACTTGAAGAACAGTATAAGTCAGTCCTAAGTTGCTTTGCCATGGCAGCAAATCTCCTTTCAAACCCACATCACTTGAATAATAACTATGATTCTGGATAGTTGACTCATGAATATTTCCTGCTAAGGGCCAATGGGGGTAGTCTGAGGAAATTAAATTCGTGCAAGTAATTCCCAAACTTTTTCCATGTTTGGATACTAACTCCAAATGTTTTCACCAGGCAGGTACCATATGTATTCAGCTGATGAGACCATCTACTTTTCTCTCGTCCTCTACCCACCACTTCTCTAGTGGGGTGCTGTGGAAACATAAAAAGTAGATGGCAAGAGAAATAAAAACTCAAAGATCCGAACTCATTTTTTTTCCTCTCTCTTGGTAATCCTACTTCAAAGGTAGAGTGACTTTCTTAGAAAGTTCAAGCCAAACTCAGTCAAGAAAATGGTTCCTCTACTAGGTATATCCAGATGACCAAAAATCGCTCTACAACAAAGATATTTGCACAGAATGTTTTCTGCAGCCCTATTCATAATTACCAAGTCTTGGAAGCAGCCGAAGTGCCCATCAACCCATGAATGGTTTAACAAACTGTGATATATGTATACCGTGGAATATTCTGTACCCATAAAAAGATGGAAACTTCACCTTTTTTATGTTCACATGGGTGGAGCTGGATCATATTCTTCTTAGTAAAGTATCTTAAGAATGGAAAGACAAATACCCAATGTATTCAATACTATTATGAAATTAATATATAACCACCCACACTTTCATATGAAAGATGAAACACAATTATAATCCAGAAAGAAGGAGAGAGGAGGAGGGGGAGGGGAGAGGTAGGGGGAGGCAGGTGGAGAGAGGGTAAATGATGGGACCTCACCTACTGTGTATATATGGCAAGAGTACATGCCAAATATATTAACAGTAGAGTATAAATGTCTAAACACAACGAATAAGTGAGGTGAATGATATGTTGACCAGTTCAGTATTAACATTCTAGATTATAGATATAATATAGAGTCAGTAGATTGTACTCCATAAATGCAGTAATGTACACAGTTATGATCCAATAAAAAAAAAAGAAAGTGTAACTTGAAACCTCAGTGACCCTAAGATACATGATGAACACATGTGAGTAGATGGTCAGTTACAGATAATTGGCTGTGAATATCATCTTTAAAATGGTCTTCTTTGCTTGGAATAGTTGTGAAAGTCAGTTCCTGGGAAAGTCCATTTTGAGACACTTCTTTACTTCAGAGGATGACAGTGCTATGTATTGTTTTATTGTCCTTCATTAGGGAACAGAGTAAGGATATCCAGACATCATCTGAAGAGGGAGCTAGAGTAGATATTTCTTTATAGAAAAAGTAACATCCAGTCCTCCTGAGTCCAGTGAAGACCCTGAACATATAGCTCCCCCAACTATGCAAGGGATATCATGTGCATGACTGGATTCTGGTCTAGGTAATAGTTTCTGTATATGAAACAAATCAATTTTATAATAAGAGCTGCTACCAAAAGATTTCCATTAATTAAATACCAGTTGCATATTAATAGAGGTCTGGGGACTGATGCCACCATTGACGTATTTGTTTATGCAGGGAGTTCCTACTTCATCATTTAGGACTTTTGTTATTAAACCTTACCGACTTTCACAGATCAGCACTCTTGGATCAGCAGTTCTTGAAACTTTTCTTATCAGCATCAATGAATAGCTATATCTACAAATGCCACTGGTAGGTGATTTTAGACACCTACTAGGTGCCTGACTCCTTATTGGGTACATTTTATTTACTTTTTCCCAGGATACTTTCAAATCTTGTTCCTAATTTACAGTAAAACAAATGCAGTGTAGAGTAATTAAATAACCAGTACATGGCAACCCATTGACCAAGTGATGGGGCCTGGGGCCGAGGGCATGTCTATCCGTAAGCTCCTTGAGGCCGACATTTTTCTGTTCTGTTCATTGATATATCCCTGGGTGCCCAGAAGAATGGCTGGCAAATTGCACATTCTCAATAAATGTGGTTGGATGATCAATCACCTTGGTGAGAGAATCCAGCAGTGCACTTCTGACTGTGGTTCTCTGCTTTCCCAACTCCATCTCTTCATGCTAGCCCAGGACCTGCCTCTCTCTTCCATCTCTTTCAGAGAGCAATGGAGCCCACAGCAGCCCAGAGCTGCTGTGAAACGTGATGTCTCTGCCTTCATCCTGCCAAAGGAATGTGACGATTGTCAGGAAGTCATCTCTCTGGATCTGACAATCAATTTCTCTCTCTCTCTGCCCATTTTGAGTCTCACAAAGATGTTTTGAGTCTCTGCTATACGTGCTGTGCACTGGAGGGTCACTGTGAATGAAGCTGGTATGGTCCTCCTCCTTATGCAGATTGCTCATTAGATTGTGGGTCTGATGAGTATTCTGAGGGAGATACAGGGTGCTGTAGGACCACACAGCAAGGAAGCTCTGTCCCGGCCCGCAGGACGCGGTTATTCGTGGGGACGAGGGGGACCGAGCCTGAAAAGGAATGGGCGAGAAAGAGAGAACGAGACCAAGCAGGTTTCTTGTCAAGGTCTGTTTAATGGCGGCGGAAAGCCAGTTTTTAAAGCTTACAAGTGAGCAGGGGGAGGAAGGGGCGGGATA
>CAUYON010031422.1:0-14960 GCA_963573935.1 Arctocebus calabarensis
CAGATCTTTGAGGGCTGCAACTTCTTGTCTCAATGTGTCAAAATCTTTGGTCATTTTGTCTTTGAATTCGTTGAATTCTTGAGACATCTTTTGGGTCATCTTTTGGATTACTGCCTGAAATTCTAATTCCATCTTTTCCTCCATTCCGCTGATCTTTTTTGCTATCCAGACTCTGAAGTCGATTTCTGACATCTCAGCCATTTGCTTTTGCAAGGGATCTTATGTTGTATCTATCTTGTTCCTTGGGGAAGTTGATCTGCACTGATTATTCATATTGCCAGGGTTTTTCTGTTGATCCCACCTCATGATTATTTTTACTGTTGCCTATGACCGTCCTCAGAGTTGGGGAGGTGTCTCTCCCAGATGAGACCCCAGCAGGATCACTCTGTTGTTACTGGATCTTTGTAGGGAGTGACCCTGTGTAGCTTCTCTGAGCCTGCCCCACCCAGGGAGTTCTGGCTGCAGTAGCAGCTCTGGAGTGTGGCATATCCAGATCAAGCAGCAGGGCGTGGGATGGGGCACCTGGCGGCCTTTTCAAAGAGGGCCCCTGCCTCCAGCAGTCTCTGGCTGGGAGGAGGGCTCTGGAGGGAGGGTGGTGGGCGGGGCATGGATCCAAGCCAGGCGGGGTCCCAGCAGGCGGCAGACCAAGGCTGGGTGGGCACAGATCGGTGCCATGTGGGAGTCTCGGGAGACTTCCTGGCCACTGCTGGCAGCAGGCCAAGGCCCAGCGAGGTGCCAATGAGGCCCGTGCAGGATTCCTGGCAGAGTGGAGTTCCTGGCCTCTGTGGGTGGCAGGCCTGATGCATGAATCAGAGTGGGGTGGTCCGGGGCAAGGCAGGGCACAGATCAGCACCTGACAGGAGTCCGAGCAGAGTTCCTGGCGGCTGCTGGCGTGGGCCAAGGCCCCACAGGATGCCAATCAGGCTTGCCAATCAGGGCCACGTGGGGGTCCTGGCAGAGTGGAGTTCCTGGCAGCTGTGGGAAGCAGGCCTGGGGCACGGATTGGAACCAGGTGGGGACCTGTCAGGTGCCAGGCCGAGGCCAGGCGGAGCACAGATTGGTGCTGGGCAGGAGTCCCAGTGGACTTCCTGGTGGGTGCTGGTGATTGGCCTGGCGGGAAACAGATCAGCACCATACAGGAGTCCCAGTGGACTTCCTGGCTCTTGCTGGCAGCAGGCCAAGGCCCAGCAGGGGTCCCAGCAGGGGTCCTGGCCACTGCTGGCAGTGGGGTGCCAATCGGGCGTCCCAGTGGAGTGCCTTGCCTGGGGGCTAGTGGGGTTCTGTGGGGCCTGGAGTCTCTTACCTGCCAGGTAGCCTGGTCCGGCAGATCAGGAGGGTGGGTGCTGCTCAAGTCCTCCCTCCTCAGTTTCACCAGAGATCAGGCTTCTGGTGCATCATGTAAGGGGGAAGGGTGTCCTGGAAGTTCAGAATGGTGGAAAACTTTAGTTCAGTTTTTCTGCCTGAAGCTTGGTTTCTTGAAGTCGCAGCTTGCCTCAGAGGTGACCTGCAGTTATCACTTTTCTCTTTCTCAGCTGGGCTCCCAGTCTTCAGCTCAATTGGGCAGTTTCTGGAGGTTATCTTCCCTTTTGGACAGGAGCCTCTGTCAGAAGCTGCTTCCAGTCGGCCATCTTGCCCCTCTCCCCTACCTCACATTTTATATTTAATATAAAATCTGAAGTCTTGGCCATGGCCTCCATGTGCCCATAGTGCTCCCGGTCACACTGGCCTCTCTGCATTCCTCGAATGGACAGCATTTCACTGTGGCCTCCTCTGGAGTTGTACTGATGCTCAGGGTTCAGCATTTCACTGCGGCCTCCTCTGGAGTTGTACCGATGCTCAGGGTTTAGCATTTCACTGTGGCCTGCTCTGGAGTTGTACTGATACTCAGGATTTCATGTACCCATTGCTTATTTCAAGACTGCAAGGAGGGCACCTCCTCAGAGGGGCTCCGGCTCCCACTCCTTCCTTCCCTGGATTCCTGTCTTAGTAGCACTTGCTTCTATCTAACACTATACTATACACTATTATTTGCTTCTGGTCTATCTTCCTCATGAGAATAAAAATTCTATGATGACAGAGACCCTCATTTATGCACTGGTATATCCATAGCTCCTAAGAGAGAATCTGATGCACAGAGAGTTTTGAAAGAGACATTGGACCCTAGAGGTTGCATCTTACACCCGATTTTTTTATTTTTTTTATTTTTTTTTTAATATTCTCCATGAAGAAACCAAAGCCCACACAGATTAGGTGAGTTACCTGAGGTCACAGGCAGTAAGTGGTAGGATTGGATCTTAGTCATCTCTACTTTCAGCCCAATAGCTTTTCATTGTAACAAACAAACATGAAACACAGGATACCCAACTAAAGTCCCACTTCAAAAGAATTGACACTTTTTGTTTTTCAGAAAAGTCTCTCTTAAAAACTGTAATAGTTTTTATCTTGGTTTATTTTTGTTTTTCTTCCATTCACTAACAGTGGGCCCTCCTGTGATTTTGCAAATCCCAGAACGTGAAAGCTAACGGGGTGTGACAGCTGGTATGTCCCATGCTCGTCACATTCAGTGGTCTGTAACAGGGTAAATGACACAATTACCTGCTGTAATTACTGCTGCTGACAATACAGTCTCCCTGGTGAATGCTTTAGGAAATTCAGAACTGCTTTTCTTGTCAATCCAATCAAAATCTCTGCCTACATGCTTTGGGCAGAAATGTGATAAATAAATGTTTCAAAACAACAGCTCAAATATAAGTGGACATTTATTACTCAGTGTAAATCAAGGATCATGCATGCCTTCTGCTTTAATAGGATTGTTTTGCCTTGGAATGGAAATCTTTCTAATGAAGTTTTGCCTTAAATCAAGAATCTGTTCTCACTGGTTATAAAGATGTGCAGAATACTTCACAGAAAAAGCAGATGCACAAAAAACAAACAGAAAAGAAAAGGAGACGGAATAAATAAAGCATCTGCTGAAATCTCTGGTCTAGAGTGGTCTGCTGTGCACCAAACGTATTACTTATTTCATTTCAACTATAAAGACACTGGAGAATACATACAGACAGACACAAACAATTGTAGTAGTTGACTGCTCTGCGTCTGGCTGCCAGCCAAATCCTCCATAAGTTACAGGTAGGCTGTCAGAGGAAAAAATAAAAAGCACAGGAACATGCTTGCCTGCAGATATAACTTGTTTTCCTTTCTTAAAGAAAGAAAAAAAGAAGAATACTAAATTCCTTATTCTAGATTAGAATAAACAGCTAGACTAGACAGCTTAGACATAGTATTAAAAAGCAGCCCACTTATGAAAAAGTAGTACAAGCTCTTTGGTAGGGAATGCACCTTTTTTATTCCCCTGTGGATACCAGGGCAAAAAATATATACGTAGACTAGTAACCAGATGATTTTTATTTTGCAAATAAATGGCTACTGCTTTATGATATTCCTGGAAACCATACCAGAAAGCTGAGGATCGTTAAATGAAACTAATGACACTAATCATGTCCTTATTGGGTTCACATGTTCTGAGGTAGTTTGGCACCATCAGCAAAAACTAATGAATAAACAGGTGAGGAGGTCAAAGTGAAGGATGGTACTTCCTAATCTGTGCTGAATGTGTGCAGCAGTGAAAAGCAAAAGTGAGAAAAGAGAGCTAATATGTAATTCCGGTGCACGAGGACTTGACATGAGGTCCTCATTCCACAGTGACACAAAAGAATTGAATCCATTATAACTTTCTAATTTAATATTCTCAGTAACAAAATTAGAGGAAATACGTGCTATCCAAGTATGAAGATGGACATGCAATATGAATATCAAGGAGACAGAAGATAAAGATACAATTCTTCACATACCTCTTACATATTAATGGACTGAAAGGAGAATATTTTACATTTTAAAATGAAAAGTTAATTAATACTAGAATGAGTATTGTAGTATCACTTTTGGAAAGGAAAACAATGGTAAATCAGTACACCCTCTCTGAATCTCCTAGACTTTGCAGTTGCCCAGTGGTTGCTGAAGAATGGCAGCACGCCCACCCACAGGACCGAGCAAGGTACAGTAGGTGGCAGCTTCACTACCAGCACAGTCCAAGGCAAAATGTGGGCTCATGCAAGCTGGGTTTGAGTGTCTAAATCTGTTCATTCAATCTCTGAGCACTGATTGCTACAGAACTTTCTCCACTCTGAGATCTGCCCTTTGTTTTTGTTTTGGAGTCTTTGGACCTGCTCATTTCTGTGCTCTAAACTGTTCTTCCTTAATTTTCATCCCTCAGGACCCCAGTGAGGCCCCCCCTGACCATGTAATCTAAGTAGATCCCCAGTGCTGGATTCCATAGCTTTCCAATGTAGCACTCCTTTATCATTTGATAATTTTCACCCACTCACTTGTTTACTAATCTACTTGCCCACCCCACCCACCAACTGTTAAAGTCAAGTAGATTATTTGTGTGACCAGCTGAGACCAGGCTAGTGATAAATTAGATGAATGTATCTTTTAGACTAAAGGGCTTTTTCTGTCTGTGTACCTTTGTCCCCATTTCATAATTCTAAATTTGAAAATCTATAGGTCTGAAGGCCAATGAATATGCAGTTGAAGGAAAGGACCAATAGCTTCTCTGCTCAGGGTAGAATAGCCTACATAATATCAGGCTTTTCTTTGAATGCAATTACATTTCAAGAGACATGACATTATATAAAGTGTATCTAAATTTGGGTACAAAAGAGTCTAATAATATAATTTCATTCTACTGTATTAATTTTAACTATGAGTATTATTTTGATACAAATGCCCTAAATAGTCTCTTTCAAACTGAAGCATGAAAGGGTATAATTTTAGTTCTAGCATTTTCACAAAGTCCACCATAAAGGCAAAATATTAGGTTAGCTGAGCTTAATACTATTTTCAAAAAATCATTTGGAAAATCATAAAATAAGAAAATTTGAAGATTAATGAAAACATTTTTCCAATAATAGGATTATCTAGTCAATAGAATTATCTAAAAACATATTGATTTTTAAGGGCTTAAAATATGAAGAATCAGTTAAAGAAATACTGTGTTTAGAAGTAGGATGCAGACATGTGTTGTCTCTGCAGTAATGAATCAGCAGCAAAATCACAAAGATATCAGAAGTAGGCCTGTCTGGGAAGGACAGGACGTCACCATTATAGTAACACAAGGTCTTCATGGATAGATTCCATGTTTCAGAGATGGATAGAGCACATACAATGAAAGAAGGCAATGCTAACTCTCTCTGGTACTTCTGGGTTCAAAGGTTACTTTCCTCATTCATTTTTATGCATATCATGATAACTGAAGCAAAACGCAGAATGGAAATATTTATTAACAGATCACTTTCCCCAGAGATCACCACCTACAGAAACCGTCTTGCATTGTGATATATATTTGCCAACACTGTTATAAATTTCAACTACATTACAATCATTTCCTGCCCTAGAACTAAGAATTTTAGAAAACCACGTTGGTCTGGAAATTTCTTTCTAATCTGCCTTTGTCCTTCTGAAGACATTCCCATAAATTGCACCGACTCAACTAAGAAAAGGTACATTTTAAAGAAACATATCATCAGATGTTCCTTTACATATCATCATAAATAGTGAAGCACAATTACTTCGTCCTGTGTTACTAAGGGCTCTATTAGTCATGCTGAGGAGTTTTATTATCCATACAGAAGCAATACCTACATGCATATTTTGCATACTTAATATCCTATCACTTTGGGAATGTTTAATTTGTACTTTTATCACCAAGTAGGTTTGATATGAACAGAAAAAATGACTCACCATTTGGCTGGCATTTATATTCAAGTTCCTATGTAACTATTTGTTGGGTACTTACAATGTGCCAAATCATAGCCAAATAGCTATGATTTACTTTGCTCTTTGATTTAATTTTCACCACAAACCTATGAAATAGTTTTTTTATTCTTTTTTGAGGCAGAGTCTCACTTTGTTACCCTCAGTAGAGTGCCATGGCAGCAATCATAGCTCACAGCAACCTCATATTGCTTGGACTCAAGCAAGCCTCTTGCCTCAGCCTTCCAAGTAGCTGGGACTACAGGTCTCCACTACAATGCCCGGCTATTGTTTTCAGAGATGAGGGTCTCACTCTTTTTTTTTTTTTGAGACAGAGATTTACTTTGTCACCCTCAGTAGAGTGCCATAGTGTCATAGCTCACAGCAACCTCTAACTTTTGGCTCAGGCAATTCTTTTGCCTCAGCCTCCCAAGTAGCTGGGACTGCAGGTGCCTGCCACAACATGTGGTTGTTTTTAGTGGCAGGTTCTCACTGTAGCTCAGGCTAGTCTCCAGGCAATCCCTCGGCCTCCCAGAGTGCTGGGATTACAGGCATGAGCCACCTGCCAGACCCTGAGGTCTCACTCTTGCTCAGGCTGGTCTCAAACTCCTGAGCTCAGGTGATCCACCCGTCTGGGCCTCCCAGACTGCTAAGATATTATCTCATTGTATAGATAAAGTAAATAAGGCATGAAGAGGGCATATTAGCCTCTTTACAGAATTTTAAGTGAGTGAGCAGGGATTCAGAGTCAAATCTATTGAAATTAAAGTCTGAACTCTTTAAATGTTAAAATAAATTAAGAAGCTCTAATTAAACTAATCCATCTTCTTCACTTGAAATCCTGTCTTCTGTAGAGTAAGTGTGTTGTCCTTTAACTGGTCTGCAGATCAGCGCAGCCACAGGGAACAATGTGGATCTGATTGGCACAGGTACTATTCCATATTCAAGATTTCCCAGTTGGGTTTCACTCTGGGGCGTAGCCACTAGGAGTCAAGGGTTATGACCTATTATTAGGACTCCACTGTAGGAAGGACAAGAATTAACTCACACAAATCAATAGGACAGTCATAATAATTAAGAGACTCATTAGCAATAATAACTGGGGGGAGATGCTCATGAGATAATGACAAAAAGATACCCCCAGAGAGTTCATCTTTTAGTATTATTTAGAATGCTCTTATACAGAACAAAGATTAGACTTACCTGCCTGTGCTCTAGGGTACAACCTACGTAGGCCGGAGAATACAGTGTTTATTCTACCTCCACTGCATTTTCACAGGCCTCCTTACCTAAAATCTTCTTCCTTCATCTGACTCACCCAAATATTATCCTTCCTGGAACACATACTTTACATTCCTTTACTTTTAAGAAAATTTTCCAATTAAGACAATTCCTAATGAATTTCCTATTATGAGAACTCCTGGCCTCTTTTGACTGCTATTTGTTATAAAACAGAGATGTCCCACCTTGTCTTGTCTCTGCTGTACTTTGGAAGAATAAGAGTTATTCTTATAACCACACATTCCATACACAGACATTGAAGTAAGCTGATTAGCAAAAAAAAAAAAAAGTCCATGCATATTTTTCAGGATCTCCCACACTACAGAAGCAAAAAAGCCTTCACGAAATCAGCATGTGATCCACCAGCAACAGGCTGGACACTCTGTTATAAACCTCTCCAACAGACTAAGTTCTTTAAAAGTAGAGTCTGTATCTTTCATTTCTATTTTATTTTTATTTTTTTATTTTTTGAGACAGAGCCTCAAGCCGTCACCCTGGATAGAGTGCCGTAGTATCACAGCTCACAGCAACCTCCAATTCCTGGGTTCAAGCGAGTCTCTTGCCTCCACCTCCCAAATAGCTGGGACTACAGGCGCCCGCCACAACGCCCGGCCATTTTTTGGTTGCAGCCATCATTGTTGTTTGGCGGACCCGGGCTGGATTCGAACCCGCCAGCTCAGGTGTACATGGTTGGCACCTTAGCCCGTTGAGCCACAGGCGCCAAGCCCGTATCTTTCATTTCTATAGGAAGGTGATGTATAAAAACAATGGAGCGATACTCCCCTCATTTTTTTAAAATAAAATTCAAAACTTAAAGAAGGAAAATAAATATCTACAAAAGTTATTTTAGATAAATAAATTTATAAAAGTAATTAGTAAATTAGTAAAAACAAAAGTTGTACATGTTACAGGGACACATCCAAATAACCCCTGGCTTAAGGAAAAATCACAATGGAAATTACAAAATATTTAGAAATAAATGATCTAGAGAATACTAGATATTAAATTCATGGGATGTAGCTTAAGTAAAGAGAACTTTATAGATTCAAATGCATGAATTGAAAACACATGGCCTTCAAAACGAGCAGATGTGGGCACCAGTATTTATCAGTAGGGTGATTTTAAACAACTATTAAAAATTCTAATGTTTTGTGCTCATTTATGCAGTGCAGATAATAATACCAAACTTACGATGGCGTTTTGAAGATTAAATTAAATAAGTAAAACGTTTAGAACCATACCTGAAACGTTTAAGGAATTCTTTTTTTTTTTTTTTTTTTGTAGAGACAGAGTCTCACTTTATCACCCTCAGTAGAGTGCCGTGGCTTCACACAGCTCACAGCAACCTCCAACTCCTGGGCTCAGGCGATTCTCTTGCCTCAGCCTCCCGAGTAGCTGGGACCACAGGCACCTGCCACAACGCCAGGCTATTTTTTGTTGCAGTTTGACTAGGGCCGGATTTGAACCCGCCCCCTTCGGTATATGGAGCCGTAGCCCTATTCAATGAGCCACAGGCGCTGCCCTTTAAGGAACTCTTTTTTAATATGTCACCAGCCCCTTTCAAAACCAAAAAGAATAAAGTGATGAAACAGTCATTAACATTTAATTAATTAAATTAACATATTTGAAGAAAGAAGAAAGAGATGGTCTGCATGAAGCCTGGAAAAGGACACCTATGCCTAAGCAGAGTTTGATATATTATTCCTTCATTATTTGGGAAGCGGGTACATTGACCCAATATACCAGTCTCCATAGAATCATTAATTCCTTTTCCCTAATTATAATCTAATTATCCCCATAGTTTTTGTTCCTAAGGAGAATGATGTAACTAGCCCAGTTGAGTCTTCTTGACTACAACTGAGGGTAGACTATCAAAATAGTACATAGAAAAAAATTCAGGGTGGTGCCTATAGCTCATCGAGTAGGGTGCTGGCCCCATATACCAAAGGTGGCGGGTTCAAACCCAGCCTTGGCCGAACTGCAACACAGAAAAATAGCCGGGTGTTGTGGTGGGCGCCTATAGTCCCGGCTAGCTCGGGAGACTGAGGCAAGAGAATTGCCTAAGCCCAGGAGTTGGAGGTTGCTGGGAGCTGTGATGCCACAGCACTCTACCAAGCCAGCCAACACACACAGACACTCCACAAACACACACACACACACGTACCTCCGATGCATACACCCATCTGGAAAACAACATGTATATAGGCAAAGAAAAGCCAGAATAGTCAGATTTAGAGAAGCCAAGAGGAAGACAGGTTAGAAAGGCCAGGACAGCATATAAAATGCCAGAGAGTCAGGAGAAAGGTATTTCGAGGAGGTATTGACAGCTCGCTGGTGACTTGCACACGAGCACATTCAGAAGAGGAGAGAAAGAGGACTGTTCGCAAGAGGCGGATGATGCTGCAGAAGCAGGAGCCTCAGACCTGCTTTTTCCCTGTCCAGTGTGTGATGAACTAGGATGCAGCCAGAGTGGGTGCTCTCCACAAAACATTAAATCCGTACAAACTCTTTTATCCAGGGGGATTTGAAGCAATGTAACAGAAGAAGAGAGAAATCAAAGAGAGTAATGCCACGTCTCTTAAATACTTTAAAATATAAATGAACGTTTACTTGTCAGTCATCGAGGGAGGCCCAAGTTTTTTGCCTTCAGTTCAAAGTTATGCTTTCATAAATCACACCAAATATGCATTCCATAGGAGATGCAATTTTTGTTTTAAGTGCAGTGAGAAATTATTAAAGCTACTTAAGGAGCAAACTGAATAAAGATTAGTAGATTTCTATGATTTTCCCTATTTTTTACAGTTTTCTTACACATACCTAATTTGAAGACACATTTTTAAGTACTTGGCTGAATCAAGTATTTCCTCTATATGCAACTTATTTTTGATAAAGCAACACGTTTTGGAAAATACCCAGTACCTGTTCAGTTCATTAAGTCATTATTGGCTAGAAGAGCTATGTGTAGGGAAATTGCTGCCTTTCTTCTTATATTCATAACTATTGCTGTAAAATTCTTTATCCAAAAAGAGAATATATTCAGACATAATAAAAGGTTAAAATACTCTGTCCTAAAATAAAACTTTAATTGACCACATTTTTTATGAATAACTGAACCATTCCTCCTTCTGTTATGTAACTTACAGAGCTACTTCAAGAAAATGTCTGTGCAATACTCTGAAAACTGTAAAGACTTTATAAAGGCAGAGACTTACTATTATTTGATAGGAGAAATATTTGTGCCACCTACCATTCATTTTTTAACAACGACCAGTTGTTTACCCCCTACTGTATACCTGATACTATGCTACACATTGGTTACAGAGTAGCGAAAATGTAGGCAGATTTTCTGTACTTGTGGGACTTAAAAACAGTGAGAAAAACAGGAATTGAACAAGCTGATACGCAAATCACAGTATATGAAAAGAAAGAAAAAATTATTAAAGGGATATTGTCTGAAAAAATAACAGGGGAGACCAAAATTAAACTGGATGGCCCCAGATAAGCTTATAATCGAAAGATGAGTTGCAATTAGCCCAGCAGAAACAGAAGAACCACCACAGGGACAGGGAATAGCTGTGCAAAGAAAGACCTAATGGCAGGAAAAGTGCTGAGTGTCTGAGAACTGAACAAAAGGTGTGCAGCTCCGGTGAAGTGAGGCAAAGGGACCAAGGTTGGGCGAAATTTGATGTCCACTGACCCTTAAAATTTCAGGATGAAGAAGGAGTAAAATAAAATATATTTTAATGAGAAAAAAGTACGTAGCAAAGTGAAATCCATCCTCGTGAGACTAACCTCCTCTGTCTGTGGTTCAGTCTTCTCTAGATGATTTTTAACATTCCTGCAATAGCCTTTCTCTCTGCCTGATGCTCTAATAACCTCCTTAGGACCTTTGGGTTACAGCATGAACTGGGAATTTCAAAGTCTTTTACTTACCTCAAAAGCCCTTTGCAAGGCCCCCCCATCCTCTGCACATATTCAATCCCTTTGCTTCTTCCCAGTAGCTCTTTCACTCTCACCCCCAAGAACTCTTACTCTACAAGTGTCTGAAGCATCCTTTCCAATGCACACCCTTCATTTGCAAGCTCTATCCTCTTCACAATTCACGAAATACCTCCTCCTTCATGTAGTTTTCTTAACCAATAAAGCAGATGATTTTTAGATTTATTCTAATAATTTCTGGCCAGATGCACAATTCCTCTGATCACAAACGTGAATGCCCTATCGGGTCATTACAGAATTCACTAACAAGCAT
Source organism: Arctocebus calabarensis (assembly GCA_963573935.1). Taxonomy (NCBI): domain Eukaryota; kingdom Metazoa; phylum Chordata; class Mammalia; order Primates; family Lorisidae; genus Arctocebus; species Arctocebus calabarensis. Next base: position 11,348 of record CAUYON010031422.1, read on the forward strand.
CAGCAACATAGGCACCATTGAAAGCTGCATGACCTTTCGAGGATTCTAAGAGGTACACAGGTTATATAAAAGTGCTCAGCATATTAGCATTTTCTATGATGATTTAGCATCAAAACACTACCAGGCTAATGGCAGTAAAATGTGCAACATATAGGATGGGAAGAATGCAATAGGAAAAATGCATAGGCAAACTCCACATACAAACCTTAAAGGAAAAAGAGCTGAATCTCAAAGGGAGAGCAAGAAACAAAGTGAGGAATCAGTCCGGCTATGGAAGGGTTTGCAGAAATTCCGTATTTTGAGTCATAGAGAATTAACAGCTCTCCTCCGGTGGGTAAAGATGACCTCTAACTTCACCCAAGGACCCAGATTAAGAGTTTGCTTGTAACACATCCTGTAAAGACTCACCCACGCTATTCTCACTTGTTTGCTCAACAGAGTCTGTGCCTTGAAGAACCTATGAGCTGGCATAAGGGAATGCTTGCTCCCCAGGTGGCCCGGATACATGGCAGGAGTTAGGAATAATCTAGATTATCACTGTTCAACAGAAATAAAATATGAAAATATGTAATTTAATTGTTCTAATAGCACCTTTACAATTTCTAACAAAATTAATTTTAATCTATTTTATTTAAACCAAAATATCTAATATTACTTCAGCATATAACCAGCATAGAAGTTATTTGGAGATTTTTAATTCTTTTTCTTCATGCTGAGTGTATATTTCACAGTTAAACCACCTATTAATTCAATTGAGCCACACTCCAAGTACTGAATAGCCACACGTGGCCAGTAACTGCCCTACTGGACAGCACAGGTCTAGATAGCTGACAGATTATTTTTGGTGTTCTTCTCCCAGTCCTTGTAGGCCTGCCTGGAGGAGACAATGGAAGAGCATCTACAGATAGCACATATGATTGCAAATAACGATGTAGTGGAGAAGCCACAGACACCCATGTGTATTTACTTATCATTCGTGAATCTCTGCAAAATAACCCCCCTCCCCTTTTTTTTTGGTAGGATAGAGCGCCATGGCATCAGACAGCTCACAGCAACCTCCAACTCCTGGGCTTAGGCAATTCTTCTGCCTCAGCCTCCCGAGTAGCTGGGACCACAGGTGCCCGCCACAACGCCCAGCTATTTTTATGTTGCAGTTCGGCCAGGGCTGGGTTTGAACCTGCCATCCTTGCTATATGGGGCCGGCTCCAAGTTTGAACCAGCCAGAATACGGGCCTGGCACACTACCCAGTGAGCCACAGGCACCACCCCAAAATAACCCTTTTCCAGCCTGACCAAAACAATTTCGTCTTATCCCATCCTTAACACACAGTTAGATCATCTTCAGCTAAACTGAGCCACTAGCTATTTCCTAGTAAGAACTTAAGTTCTTTTAGGGTCGTTTCTCCTTCCTTAATAACACTGACATTTTCCTCATTCTTCCCTATCACTGTCTACTCAGCAGTTCAATCTGGAAATGAGTCACGTTTAACTCCTCCTTTCCCCTCATTCTGTGCAACCCGTACATCCAAGTTTACTTTTTTCCATTTCTAGGGCTGCCACTGCAGTCTGGGTTACCACCACTCTTGTCTGGAAGAGCCTCAGAACAGGTCCTTCCAATTCCGCTCTATCTCTAACCATACCACTTTCTATGCTGTTCTTATAGGAATGTCTTTAAAACAAGTAAGATTATGTCTCTTCTTTACTTAAAACACTTCAGCAGCCTACCCTGCTATCCAGACCAAAACCCAAACTCCTTCCCTGGTTTTACACTCTGCATGATTTGGCCCCATCCTTCACTTCATGCCACCTCCCTCTAGTTCACCGTGCTACCCACCCAAGGCCTCTCTCAATCCTTCAAACACTCCAACCTTTTATCCCAACTCAGGGTCTTAACATAGGCCTGGCACTCATTATATTTTTCTCTAGTATATATCTAGCTTCCAAATAAATTTGTAAATTCTTCAAGGATAAGGACTTCCTCATACACCTATGGCAAACAATTAATGTTCCATAAATATGTTGATTGCTTCACAAACAGGAAAGGGTTTAAGAACAGGTTTTTAGCACCTTCCAAACTATCATCACCATCAGGATCATCACAATTTAAATTTCCGAGACATTTACCATGTCAGGAACTATGGGAAACACTTTTACTGGGCCTTTTATTTAGCCCTCCCACCTTCACCATCACCCAACAAGGCAGAATTAAGGCTGAAGGGGTAAGTACTTTGCCCTCCTTTTCTCTGTAATTACATAACGGAACTGAAATTTGAACCATGCTCTGTTCATCAGTGAAAATCATTCACAAATAATGAATGATTTTGCTGCCCTGAGTTTCCAAAAGCTTTAAGAACTTAATTTTTCTCTAGCTTTGATAAACCACCACACTAATAACTCAAAAATTACAAAATCCGTACACTTGTGATCATTTTCTGGGCTCGACATTGTGTTTAGGAGTCTTATGCTGACACTGCACTGCTTTGGATACTATTTTGGGAATATGGTTGCATAGCAACAAGCATTATTAGACTGAATGATCTTCCAGATTGTATTTTGCTTTTTGTGATATGTTATCCATACAGAAATAGCAGAGGAATTAGGTGGGCAAATTTGGTACCATCTGCAATAACACATAAACAATAAGATGGATGCTTTTCTGCTCAAGGACGTTTTGTTTTAGTTTTTAAATACTTCTTCCAATCATCAAATACATTTGGAATCCAACAAGGTTGGGGATGACAACATGTAACTAAAGATGTTAAAACTTTAGAAATGAACCAGTTAAGAGCAGTAGGATTGGAGAGAACTGTATTTACTTTATAAAGGGAAAAAAACTGTTCCACAGATAACACATTCTATCCAGAATTCTCACAGCTACATTCTCTTGGAACCAGATGTAAGCAAGAAGGAGCATATGCCCAGTTCCACACAAAGCTATCACCACCAGTAAAAAAATAAAATAAAATAAAATAGCATGCATCTGAAAAATGGTGGCTTTAATACTATCATCTTAAAAATAATTCAGTGACATCTTGCTAAGGGAAAAGGTGTAAATACATAAAATATATCCAAGCATGAACCAGGAACAATGCAAAGGGATATCAGTTCCTTCTCAGCTAAATCATATTTCTTTTTCCTCAGCTTATCATTAAAGCATTGTACTTTTAAGAGAAAGTAATACAATTAGCTGTAAAATTCAATCAAATTTAATTCATGATCAAATGGATTTGAACAAAATGAAGGATAACAAGATGATTCACTTTTTGCAAGGCATGTAGTAATACCTGGGGCCTGACATAAAGCCAATCTCATCTGAGGACTTGAGAGGCAATGTAAAACCAAGTGATTAAAACACCCCTGAGAGTGCTCGTATGTTGTCAAAAAAACGAGAAAGAGTGAGAAGAATAAGATTATAATAAAGAAGAAGAGAAAGGAAACCACAAACATGTGTGATGTAGTAAAGAAAAAAGATCCTTTAAGGCTGCATAGTATTCCATGGTATACATGTACCACAATTTATTAATCCATTCGTGGGTCGATGGGCATTTGGGCTTCTTCCACGACTTAGCAATTATGAATTGGGCTGCAATAAACATTCGGGTACATATATCTT
>CAUYON010031424.1:0-54198 GCA_963573935.1 Arctocebus calabarensis
TTTTGATTAATTTTGGTCATTTTGGATTTATTTATTTGTTTTTATTTTTTTTGAGACAGAGCCTCAAGCTGTCACCCTGGATAGAGTGCTGTGGTATCACAGCTCACAGCAACCTCCAATCCCTGGGCTCAAGCGAGTCTCTTGCCTCTGCCTCCCAAGTAGCAGGGACTACAGGTGCCCGCCACAACACCCGGCCATTTTTGGTTGTAGTTGTCATTGTTGTTTGGCGGGCCTGGGCTGGATTTGAACAGGTGCCTACTACCATGCCCAACTATGTTTTTTTTGAGACAGAGCCTCAAGCTGTCACCCTGGATAGAGTGCTGTGGCATCATAGCTCACACCAACCTCCAATTCCTGGGCTCAAATGAGTCTCTTGCCTCCGCCTCCCAAGTAGCAGGGACTACAGGCGCCTGTCACAATGCCCAGCCATTTTTGGTTGCAGCTGTCATTGTTGTTTGGCAGGCCCGGGCTGGATTCGAACCCGCCAGCTCAGGTGTATGTGGCTGGCGCCTTAGCCCGTTCAGCCATAGGCGCTGAGCCCCCAGCTATGTTTTTAGAGACAGGGTCTCGCTATTGCTCAGGCTGATTTTGAATTCCTGACCTCACAAAATTCACCTGCCTCAGCCTCCAGAGTGCTAGGATTATAGGCATGAGACATCTTGCCTGGTTTGGTTGTTTTTTAAAACAAACAAGACTGTCATGAACATTCATATATAGGTTTTTGTATGAGCACAATTTTCTTTTCTCTGGAATGCTTGTATGCCCAGGAATGCAACTGCTGGATCATATGGTAACTACATGTTTAGTTTTTATTTTATTTTATTTTATTTATTTTTTTAATTGAGACAGAGTCTCACTTTATCACCCTCTGTAGAGTGCTGTAGCGTCACAGCTCACAGCAACCTCAAACTCCTGGGCTCAAGTGATTCTCTTGCCTCAGCCTCCCTAGCAGCTGGGACTACAGGCACCTGCCACAACACCCAGCTATTTTTTTTTGTTGTTGTTGTTTAGCAGGCCTAGGCCGGGTTCAAATCCACCAGCCCCGGTGCATGTGGTCGGTGTCCTAACCACTGAACTACGGGTTACCAGTCATGTTTAATTTTTTTTTTAAATTGCCAATAATGTTTTAATGTAATATTTTTATTCAAAAATTATTATTTTGGGGGCTAGATGTGGTGGCTCATATTTATAATCTTACAGTTTTAGGAGGTGTTATCACAGCTCACTGTGGCCTCAAACTCCTGGGCTCAAACCATCCTCTGACCTCAGCCTCCCAAGTAGCTGAGGCTATAGGCCCATACCACCATGTGCTGAGTCCTGCACCTGGCCTGAGGGGGGATATGCCATGAATATTTTTTAAATGCATAGAGAGATAGGATCCTGAGGAGATCCAATTCCAGTGGTTTTTGTTTTTTAGCAAAACAATATGTTCCAAGTCTGGCAAGGTGACTCACACCTGTAATCCTAGCACTCTTGGAGGCCAAGGCAAGTGGATTGCTTGAGCTCACGGGTTTGAGACCAGCCTGAGCAAAAGCGAGACCCTCATCTCTAAAAAATAGCTGGGCGTTTTGGTGGGCACCTGTAGTCACAGCTACCTGGGAGGCTGAGGCAAGAGGATCACTTGAATCCAAGAGTTGGGGTTGCTGTGAACTATGGTGCCACGGCATTCTACCAAGGGTGACAAAGTGAGACTGTCTCAAAAAAAATAATTAAATCCTGGGCAGCGCCTGTGGCTCAGCGAGTAGGGTACCAGCCCCATATACCAAAGGTGGCATATTCAAACCCAGCCTCGGCCGAACTGCAAAACAAAAAAATAGCCAGGTGTTGTGGTGGGCGCCTGTAGTCCCAGCTACTCGGGAGGCTGAGGCAAGAGAATCACCTAAGCCCAGGAGTTGGAGGTTGCTGTGAGCTGTGTGACGCCATAGCACTCTACAGAGGGTGATAAAGTGAGATTCTGTCTCTACAAAATAATAATAATAATAATAATAAAATCCTAATCTTTCACCGGCTTGACCAAAAGGTCTGGAACTTTAGAGGCTACAGCAAAGACTCCTCTGAGCTGAAAGAGCTGCTGGTGGGTGGATACTCCGGAGTGGTGTGGTGGCCAGGGGACTCTTCCTACTGGCCTGCAGAGCTCTGAGCTATGAGTGCCTACAACCTGCTGAAAGTAACTACAGGATGGGTGTTCAGAGGGGTTGACCATGGGGGACTCCACGGTCCAGGCCAGGTTCTGCTTCTGCCTTGGCACCTGTGGGGAGGGGGCCCTGACAGTAGTGCAGAGAGAGGGTCTGGGGGCAAATCATCCAGGAGCTTGGGCCCCTAGGCTGGCCTCGACTTCCTTTCTGGGCCCAGGGCACTCCTCGGGTGCCTGTCTCCTCAGTGTGGCAGTGTGAGAGGGGGTGAGGGGCACAGGACAAAACACTGTCCAGGTTGTTGGGCAATGACAGTCATCTCCAGACTGGCCAGCACTTCTGGGCCTCCCCACCTGAGGATGCATTTTTCTGCTCATTCGATTCTTGCTTCCTGCTCTGGGTGACCTGGTCTCCAGCTTCCTTGAGCTGTGAGATTTAACAAGCGGGTAATGGGGACTGTAAATCGCTCTCGGTCAGGATAACTTGATCCATGATTTGGTGGGGGCAGCCAGGAGCTGGGGGGCGGTGAGGAGGCGTCTGTGAGGGGAGTGATCCCAGTACTAAGCTGGCCTGTCTGCTGGCACGTCACAGATAATAAAACTGCATCGGCCTCAGCACACGGGAAAGCACGTCAAACCAAGATGTCGTAACTGAGGCCCCATGGCCGCGAGCCTGGTGTCAAAGCATTATGGTCCAGGCACTGTGGATCCCACGCACATCATAAAGATACATTAATGGTCTATGTGTCTTTAAAGAAATACTAATATTGTTGTTTTATGAGAAACAAGAGTTGAAAATATTAGAAGTCAGAATTTTATGGCCTAAAAAATGTTAAATAATGAGGACATTGGAAGGGAGACCAAAATATTTGTCCCTATTGGGTCTCAGCATCCTGGATGGGGACATGGCTCGAGAGGGGCCCCTGGCTTGGGTGAACTTGGCCGGGTTCTGCAGCCTCTCTGTGAACCTTCAGCTCAGCAAGAAGCTTCCTCTTCAGGAGGGTTTGGAAAGTGAAGATACAGGATGGGGGTGTTGGGGTTGTCCAAACAGTTGCAGGGCTTGGGAGGGAGGGGCTCATGGTGCGGTTGTCTGGGACAGGGCTGTGCACAGCAGAAACACAGCCACCAGGAGGCCTGGGCCCTCCTGCTTCAGGGCACACACAGAGAGTGTGGACAGGGCCACAGGAAGGACCAGGTTTCATCTGAACTCTTTCTGGAAAGAAATTATTCTGGCTACCACATACTCCTTATTGGATAATAATTACTTTAATGTAGGTTTAAATTTAGTCTTGTGGTTCAGCTCAAATGAAAGGGCTGTGGAAGGCTCAGGGGTGTCTGGTGTGGCTGTGGGACCACGTTGAGTTGCCCAGGAGCCGCTGTGGCAGGCCCCTATGAGCTGTCCTGGGGAGGGATGGGACTTTTCTGGGCAAATTTCTTTCCTTCTCTAGCGTGACAGTTGCCTGGTGCTTTGGTTCTTGGGTCTGTGTGGGAGTGGAGGGAACGAGATCTGTGTACAGCTCTGGGGTGGTGGGGGGTAATGGGGAGAGCTGCCACATGCCCAGACTGCAGACATGGGCAGACCTGGGGCAGATCAGCCAAATTTTGCTCAGATTGTTAGTCATTACTATTTATTTATTTATTTATTTTTTGAGACAGAGCCTCAAGCTGTTGCCCTGGGTAGAGTGCCATGGCATCACAGCTCACAGCAACCGCCAACTCCTGGGCTCAGGCGATTCTTCTGCTTCTGCCTCCCAAGCAGCTGGGACTACAGGTGCCCGCCACAACGCTCAGCTATTTTTTTTTTTTTTTAGTTGCAGCCATCATTTTTGTTTGGCAGCCCCAGGCTGGATTTGAACCTGCCAGCTCAGGTGTATGTGTCTGGCGCCTTAGCCTGCTGAGCCACAGGTGTGAGCCTGTCAGTCATTGCTATTAAGGCAGACATTCCATGCCATAAAATCAATCATTTTAAAAGGCACAATCCAGTGACATTTAGTACATTGGTGCTGTGCACCCTCCACCTCTGTCCAGCTCCAAAACTCTTCACCAGCCTGCAGGGAGACCTAGGCCCCCAACTGTCCCTTCCCCTTCTCCCTCTCCCGGAGACCCCCGGTCGTCTTTAGTCTCCACTTGCCAGCCCGGATGTTTTGTATAACTATCGTCACACAGTGTGCAGCCTCTTTCACTGCGCACGTCCCCAGGTTTGTCTGGTCCAGCGTGTGCCAGGCACTCCTACTACTGTCTATGTGATGTCTCCCTGTACGATGGACCAGAACTGCCACTTGTCTGTAATGGGCATCTGGGTCGCTTCCACTCTAGGTGCCTGTGAAGATTCAGTCACAAGCACTTGTTTGCTCCTCTTGTTAATCCTTCTGGATATTTCACTCAGGTTTTGAGGCATGTTCTCTCCCTGTTACAGGAGCTCTTGTTGAGCAATAATGACCTTTACTGAGCATTTACCTGGTGACAGGTACTTGCCTGCACAACTCAGGTAACAGCACACTTAATCTCGAGTGTTTGGTTCCATGAGTCTTGTTTTTTTTGTTTTTGAGACAGAGTCTCACTACGTTGCCTCGGTAGAGTGCCGTGGTGTCACAGCTCGCAGCAACCTCAAACTCTTGGACTTAAGTGATTCTCTTGCCTCAGCCTCCCAAGTAGCTGGGCCTATAGGCACCTGCCACAATGCCTGGCTGTTTTTTTTTTTTGGCTGGGGCTGGGTTTGAACCCGCCACCTCCGGCATATGGGGCCAGCGCCCTACTCCTTTGAGCCACAGGCGCCGCCATGCCTGGCTATTTTTTGTTGCAGTTGTCATTGTTGTTTAGCTGGCCCAGGCCGGGTTCAAACCTGCCAGCCTCGGTGTATGTGGTTGGCACCGTAACCACTGTGCTATGGGCGCTGAGCCAATTCCATGAATTTTATTTATTTATTTATTTATTTATTTTTGAGACAGAGCCTCAAGCTGTCACCCTGGATAGAGTGCCGTGGCATCACAGCTCACACCAACCTCTAATTCCTGGGCTCAAGTGAGTCTCTTGCCTCCGCCTCCCAAGTAGCTGGGAACACAGGTGCCTGCCCCAATGCCCGGCCATTTTTTGGTTGCAGCAACCATTGTTGTTTGGCGGGCCCAGGCTGGATTCGAACCCGCCAGCTCAGGTGTACATGGCTGGCGCCTTAGCCTATTGAGCCCCAGGCGCTGAGCCCATGAATCTCGACTAAAGCAAAAAGCTGTGAGATCCCACCTCACGACAGAGGACGTTCCCATCAACATAGGCTCTGAGTGCCTCTTTCTAGGGAATGTCACTCCCTCTGTCTCCAGACACAGCCAGTGCTCTGCTTTTTGCCTGTAGAGCACTGATTTTCAACCTTTTATATCTCACAGAAAACTTGAACCTAGAGTTAAAATTCCCACGGCACACTTAAATTATGTTGATCAAAAAAAAGAAGAGTGAAAAAAAGAATATACTTATTGTGCTTTGAACTTCTTTTGAAAATTATTTAATTAATGATCTTTAAAAATTTTTGAGGCACCTAAGATCCTCTCTGAGCACAACAGTGTGCCGTGCACACCGGTTGAAAATCACTCCTGGAGAGATGACTTCTCTTCTAAGATTTCGTATAATTGAAGCCATGCCAAGTGCAGCCTTCACGTCCAGCTTCTGGCTAGAATAAGGTACGTGAGAGTCATTTGCCACGTTGTGTTAGTGGCTTGGGCATGATTATTGCTGAGTGGTATTTCCTGCGTCGGATGAACCATAGTTACCACTCACCTGCAGATGGACACTATGTTGTTTACACTTTTTGGTGGTTATAGGGGGAGCTGATATAATGTGCAAGTGGTGGAAACATGGGTTTTCATTTCTAAGGGCAAACACCCAGAAGTGGGCCAGTCAGGCCCTGTGCTGAGTGTCTGTGCGATATCATCGCAAGAAATCTCCCACCTCCGTTCCCCAGCAGCTATGTCCCTTTGCAGGGCTTGGAGGGTTCCAGTTGCTCCCCATCCTTCCCAACACGTGGTATTGTCATATTGTCATTACTTTTAATTTCAGCCACACTTATGAGGATTGGCCCCAATTTAAAGATCAGAAAAAAGAGGCTCAGAGAGCTGAAGTGAGCTGACCGAGGTCGCAGGGCATTAAGTGGCAGAGTCAGAACCTGCCCTGAATACAGCCCAGGCTTTTCCCAGGCCAGGCCAGCGACTTCACTTCTTATCCCATCCCCCATCCACTGGCTCCCAAAGCCCTCGGCATCTCCTCAGCCAACCCAACCCCTGTTCCACCTGCCCACACTGGCGGTGTCCTCTCCGTGAGGCTTTTGCATGAGCCACCCTTTCTGCACCTTCTCCTGAATGTGTTCTGGAAAGCTCTGGGAGAAGTGAGCCTTGGGCCCTGCCACTTAGCCTTAGAACGGAACAGTGTCTTTCAAGTGACAGCTGACACCTTTCTGTCTCGGTGAGAGTGAAAACTGGGGGTGGAGGTGAAGAAACCAGGGCTGACTTGTGGCCCCTGAGGCCTGTGCCTGGTACCCATCGGTGTGGCTGACAACAGTGAGTTCAGGATGGAGATGCTTTCTGGGGCTGCGGGGGAGCCCAGGGTCCACCTCCCAGTAAGGTGTCCAAAGGGATAATTAATGGACCTTCAAACCCCAGGAAGTGCCTTAGACCAGGAAGACCAGACAACTAGGGCAGTACTTTTACCCCCAGACTTGGGTTTGGGGGAGACCCCAGGGGAGGTACCCCTTTGATACTGCCAGGTATCCCTGTGGGAGGACGAGGACCCCTTCCCTGTGGCCTTTTGGTTTAGAGTGGGAGGTGGGGGACGCCCCTCCCTCAAAGCCAGGTACTGGTGGGTCTCAAGGTAGCTGAGGTGGTAAGAGGAAGGCTCTGGGGCAGGGGCTGGCCATCTGGTCCCTCGCCCCGGGGTGCTGTCTGGGCCTAGGCCTGTGTGGTCTGTTACATTCTATGTTGCTTTCCCAAACACGCACAGTTACATAAACGATGATAACACTTCATAAACATTTTTCTAACATGCGGAATGTTTGACATGAATTTCAGCTATTTTAGAACTAATAAACAATTGTCAATGTCATGGCCGACACGGAGCAGAAGCCGCAGTACTTTATGGAAGATCAAAGGCATGAAACGAGCTCCTCTTTAGAGGAAAAAAAAAAGGATGGGAGAGAAACCCATCCTGTCTTTCTGACAGTGGAGCGCTGCGTCTCTGGAGTGTCGGCAGAGAGGCCCCTGGAGTCCGGCGTGGCAGAGTCTCTTCCAGTGCCTGTGGGTTCCCCAGGGCGCGGAGGGCAGGCTGGGAGATGCTTCTCAGCGCTTGAGGGTGAGGGGTGCTGCGAGTGCTAGTGAGCTGCCAGGCACCTCGCCAGCTGCCCACCTCCAAGCCACAGCTGGCACCCAAAAGCTGGGAGCCGAGCCGCTGTCCTTTAGAAGATGCAGTGACCTGGGACACAGAGAGCCTCAGTGCACGACCCTCTTGCCTGACCTGGGGCCTGGACTGCTGGGTCTTCCCATTTGTTGCATGGTATCCCATGCTAGGGGTTGGTAGGTGTGCAAGACTCCTTGTGCAGGAGAGCATGTCAGTGGTAGAACTCATACCTGTATGTTGAGGGTGTCTGAAGTACAGAGGGCTGGGTTAGGGCGATTGCCCACACCAGGACAGCCCTTCTGGGACAGCAGTGGTGTGGAGGGCCAAGAAGAGCTGGGAAAAGCATGGTGGTTGTGGGGGAACCTCTGTGGAAAGGCCCTAGCACTCCAGGTCAGTGAGGCCTTGGCTATGGCTGGGCCCAGGAGTGGGGACATGGTAGGGGAGGGGCCACAAGGACCTGCCCCCCTCTGGGGGTGAGGTGTTGCCAGGATTCCATGGGAAAATGCAGTGGGTCTGGCTGCAACTGGGGGTCCATCCTCACATGTCACTGGCGGATGATGGAGCAGAGACTGTCAGGGTTCTGCCCAGGTCCTAAGCCCCCATTACTGGTCTGGGGCATGTGTGTCCCCAGTAGCCCATACCTGTGCACCCAGCAGCTCACACCAGTCCCTAACAGCTCATACCCGTGCCCTCTTGACCAGAACGGGCAGATCCCTGGGGCCAGGCTCTAGGAGCAGAACCCTGCTTTTGGGTCTCAGTTTTCTCATCTGTGTGGTGGGGACAGAGATGCTATCTGGCCATCTCACCAGGTTGCCGTGCAGCTTAGGAGAGCAACAGTGATGAAGTTAATGCATGTTGTTTAACAGGATGCCGCTGTCTGGGTTGTGGGCTTTGATGACATGAGCAGCTCAAAGTCCTCTTGCTGCCTGGGAGGACAACTCCAGAGGGAGGACTGGGGATGCTGGAGAGGCCTGGTGTATGTCCCAGGATTGCCAGAGCAAAGTGCCACAGGCTTCATTTCAGCTCCCAGAGGACCCGCTGGAGGGAGGAAGAGGTGGAGATTTCTGTGCAGGGGATACCTTGGGAGGGGCTCATAGGAGAAAAGCGGTGGGAAGCAGGAGGGGCAGGGCCAGGAGGGGCTCCCGCTGGAGCTGCCGCAGCCAGACCCCAGAGCAGCCATGAACTGTACTCACAGATAGTCCCCCGCTAACAAAGGGGTTCCTTGTGTCTTCGACTCAGTCCTTGGCTGTGGCTGCCCCCAGGTAAGGCAGTGTTTCCTGGACATTCCTGGGCAAGGGATCTTGGCCCCTTGGCTGAGGGTGTTCTCTGGGGAAGGCAGTGAGCAGGGATCAGTAGCCAGAGTCACTGGCTTTGCCCTCGGGCCCCCACCCACGACCTTGCACAAGGCGATGGTGCCAGAATACTTGGGACACTGGGACACTGGGGCAGCTACCTTGTGTCCTTTGACCCTCCTCCCATCCAAGGGGGCTTCCTTGCTGCTCCCTTAAATCTGAGTGGTTTCACTCGAAGTGTACAGACATGACACTCACTCGGGCTGGGACAAGGGCCATGTCAGAAGTCCCCCATTCTCAAAGCCTGACCCTGGGCTGTCCCCTCCCACCTATAATATGTCCTTGAGGGCAATCCACACAAATTATCCCCCAGCCTTCACAGCCCCTGGGTGCCTGGCAGGTGGAGGGGTGGCAGCTGCTCCTTCAGAGTCCGCCTGCCCCTGGGATGGGAGCCCAGGTGTGGGGCCTTTGTCCTTGTTACCTGCATGTCTTCCAAGCAGGGCCCAGCCCCTGGCAGGGCTGAACAAATGTTGGACCAAGGATGAATTTGCATGCTTGATGTTAACCCATGTTCACATTTTTCACTTCTTAATATTTCAGAAACCCCCGGAAACTAGAAAAGGCTCAGGCCCTAGAGACCGGCAGCTTTCTCATCTGCCCTTGGAGAGGCTCCCGGAGCTCTAGTAACCCACCAGACTCGCGTCCGTTTTGGGTCCCCCATCTGCCCAGGTTGTGTAGCCACTCGGCAGACCATGCTGAGAGAATTAAGAAAAGGACCCCCCACCTCCAGAGGGTGAGGGGCACTATCTGCCAGAGCAGAGACCAGCTGTCCAGGCTCAGGGTCCCACCTGGTAGCCCCTGTCTGAACCCAGCAGCCCAGCACTGACTCCTGCCACTGGGGCCAACTGGGGCCTGAACCCCCGACTCAGCAGAACTGCACTTCAGTTTATGGCTGTTTTTTTCTTTTCCGGAAGCTTTGCTCCCTTCCTGTGGCAGATGTCCCCAAGGTCATTAACCCCCGGTGCCCTGCCTGGGTTTGCCCTGGGGAGTGCCCAGCAGACAGCCTCCAGATGGGTGCACAGGCAGAAGTGCCCCTCTGATTTTTGATCTCCCCAGGAGGCTGGGTGTGCCTGACTGTGTGCTGGGCACTGGCACAGGGGTAGCCACCAGGCCAGGATGGCAGGAGGAGGACAGTGCTGAGTCAGGATGGGATGCCCACTGCCCAGCAGGAGTGACTCCCCGCCCCCATCAGCCTTCTATCATGGGACAGGAGAAGCTGCTTACCCCAAACTCTGGGGAATGCACCCCATGACCATGATGGACGGAGAAAGGGGGCAGCCCTGGCAGGGTCCTGGTCACTCCCAAGTCACCCTGAGCCTGACTGACTCAGGTTTAGGGCATCAGAGACCTGAGGCCAGTCCCTCCCTCCAGCAGGACAGATGGATGTCAGCCCCCATAAGGGCCCTGGCTCCACACACTTCAGGGCTGAGGTTGTGATGACCCTCAGGGCTGAGGTCTGTGGGCTCCCACGTGGCTGATGTCATCTTGGCACCACCTCTCACTGGTGGAATGAGGGTGTCACACTTGGGCACTGGGGCCTGGTTCAGGGCTGAGGCAGAGATTGTAGGAGCATCCCAGGGCCCCAACCCTCCCACCCTGCAGGGCAAGCTCTGGGGCGATATATAGAGGAGGGGCATTTTGTGCCAGGACATCATGATTCTGGACCTGCCACGACACTTGAGGTGAGGATGCGGGGAGAGAAAGAGACAGAGGGACAGAGGGAGAGAGAGGGGAGAGACTCTCTGCCCTGTGGAGAGCAGAGCCTTCGCACTAATTTTCACCGTACTTGTGCCCTCTGGCCATCCCCAGGAGAAAGCCAAGCTGGTCCAAATGTCCACAAGTTGGACTTAGTGTCTCCTGGGGCCCCAATCATGCTCCCTGCTGGTGATGTTAGACACCCGCAGCCCTCCCCAGCCCTTCTCCAAGGCCCTTGTTCTGCCTGAGGGTTTGGGGGGCACCACCTGATTTTAGCTGGGCTGCTGCCCTGGGGGCTGATCTCAAGAAGGGAACTGAGGCTCAGAGAAGCTCAGGGACCTGCCCGAGGTCACACACAAGCAGTGCAGAGCAGAACGTGGAATGCCCTCCCTGTGTCCACTGCTCAGGGTGCCCACTGCATCCTGGAGCCCAGCTGTCCGCTCTGGTTCATGATGAAGGACCCTCAGGAGGGCCAGGAGCCAGGGACCAGGGGACCATTCTCCAAGGCCAAAGGCCTCCTCTGAGCAGGGGCCAGTGTGGGGGACAGGCAGGCTGGGCAGGATGCGTGGGCTGGACTGGGTGTGGCCAGGTTGTGGGCTGGGGTGGGGTGGGGAGTCCTTTACTGCTCTCATCGCTCTTGGAGGAGCTGTGACCTTTCACCTTTCTGTGACAAGTGGCTGTTCTCACACCGGCAGGCCAGGGCCCATGGCTGGGTCTCTACCGAGAGGCTCTAGCATGTTTCCTCAAAGCTGCCCAGGTTGCTCTAGTGAGTGGACGAGGTCCCAACTCCCATATAGTGCTTTCTGGTGCTCTGTTAAACACCTACTGTATACTGGGACCTGAGATTTTGTTGACTCCGGACTCGGTGACAGTCACAAACTAGCAGTGACACAAATGACCAAGGAGTTATGAGCAGGAGCCCAGTTCTGGGAGGGATGCTAAGGGCCTTGCAGACCCAGGGCAGGCCTCTCTCTCCAGGACCTATGGGTGGGAATGCAGGCTGGACAGAGGGGCCCCAGCAGGTGAGGCGAGGAGCCCCGGCTGGGGTGCGTGGTGGTGGAGGGGTCAAGGCCCCAGGTATGGGGACCACAGGTGGGCAGAGCCTTGAAGGCCACAGGGCATTTATTGGGAGGGACACATGCCAATGTTGGAGTGGATCTGGGGTGGCCAAGCTTACAGGGATGGCTGGACTGGGAGGCTGGGCTAAGTGTAGGAACTGGGCCCTCCTAGGAGGCAGATCCATGATGGGCCTTGGCTTTTTAGTGACTCCAAGGGCAACTGAGTTCCCAGAGGCCACATGGTGGTCCTGCTGTCTGAGTCAGGGGCAGGTTGGGGACAAAGGCGGAGGCCTCCCATGGACCCAGTGGCCAGGCCAGAGGCGGTGCTGGCACGGATGGGCCTTCCAGGGGCACCAGCTCTCAATGAATCTAGGAGAGACTCTGCTTTTTTTGTAAGTTTTCTTTTTTTTCCTGTAGCTAGATTTAACTGTAAAGAGCAATAAATTACCAATCTGGAAAAACATCCCTTGTCCCCACAAAGGACATGGCTGTCCCCAAATGACAAATGGCTCTGAATTCACATTATTTAGTATTTATAACTTCCGCAGGACAGAACTTACAGATGTTACTGGTAAATCCTGCCTGCCTTTGGGGTATTTTTAGAGCCTATTGTGCCTCCTGAGAAGGTTCTTCTAAATATGTCTCTGCTGAGGAGGCTGAGGGGGCTGTCTGGGCCCAGGGGAGGTCCCTGGGCACCTCTGTAGAACTGAAACCTCCCTGGTACCCTTGAATGTTACCCTCCTTGTGGAAGGCAATGGAATGGGGACAGGTGTTAAGAGCCCCCTCCTGGGCCCCGAGGGCCTGCACCTCCCTGGAGTCCTCCTCTTCTCTGGCCCTGTCCATGCTCCAGGGCCCAGACCGGGCCTGGGCAGAGCTGCTCAGGCCGAGACCCACGCACCCCCTACTCAGGGGGAACAGCTAGGAGAGAAGGTTGTGGGTTTGGCCTATGCTTCTTCTGGGAATAGAAAGGCTGCATGGTCCTATGGAAATGCCCGGGACATGGAAGTGGGTAAAGAGCAAAGGCAGAGAGGATGTAAAAGGAACAGACGGGAGGCCAGCACTGACCCTCACAGTGAATGTGAGGCAGGGGTGCTGCCAGCCCCTCTCTGTGGATGAGGACACTGAGCACAGGGTGGCCACATACTTGCCTCAGCCTGCTGTCTTGGCCGCCCAGTGCCTGCAAGCACATTCTGCCAGGTACCCCCGGTACCCAGCCAGCCTGTAGACCTCCACCAGAGCTGAGCTGTGGACTTGGGGGCGGCTGTCTGCCGCTTTCGGAGACCCGCAGAGGGGGAGGTTGGCCCAAGTGCCTCTTGGGCCTGCAGCACATAGACGTACAACTTTATTTGAGTATTTAATTTCCCCTCTCATTCATAAAATAAACAAGGATGATTTATCTAAAAGTGGCTGGAAACTTTGCCAGGCTCTCTGCTGAGAGGGCCACAGCCTCGGGAATTGCTCAGAGCCTGACGGGGGGAAGTATCTCTTTTAAGTGAGGCATAGGCCGGAAGCGGATGGACCTAATATTTTAGTTAGGGAGGTTAACGGGCTGGGCTGGAGGGTCTTAAATCTTTCACCAGAAAATCCCAGCGAAGCTTCAGAGGAGGCCCCGGGGAGAGCCAGACGAGGAGCGGACGGCGTGCTCTCAAACTGCTGTGATTTAGGGAGGCCAAGGTATTAAAGGATGTTTGAGATTAGTTTAAAATCTTTGGAAAAACTCCCTAACTGCTGGGCACGATGGGCTCCAGGCTGCAGGACTCAGAAAAGGCCAATTTTTGAGGGACCCAAAAAATCCAGGAGGGTCATGAGAGAAAGGCCCAGAGCCACTCATCTCATGGTCAGGGACGGACTTTCTTGGGCTTGGCCAAGAAAATGACACCACCCCTGGTGACTGGGGCCACGTCTCTGCTGCCACCAGCCCCCCAGGCCCTTTTTCTGCCACCTCCCCAAGGCTCCCCACTGAGGCTAATGACAACCCTGGCTCAGGGGCTGCCACCCCCAGATCATCTGAATCCAGGGCCCCCAAGTTTTCAGATGGGTCGAGCCTGTGTCCAGTCCTGGGGCCTGACTGGACACATTATATTCATACTGGTCAGGGCACTTGGGTGACCTCTGAGCTCTTTTGGGGGGAAGTGCCCCGTGGGGAGGTGTGATAGGTGCCAAATGGCAGCTTCTAGCCCCTGGGCCCTCCTCCCCCTGACCCCACCTGGCTCCAGTGCCCACTCTATGGAACTGCTGGGAGAAGAGACCCACACGAGCCTGGCCAGGTCCTGGCTGAGTGCTGGACCTGGGGCAGAGCCCTGACGATCAGCCTGGTGGGAAGGTTTTCTGTTTTTTGTTCAGAAAGGCTCCTAATCTGTCTTCCGTGTCCCCGGAGTTGCTCCCTGGCCCTGGCAGCTTCCTTGGGCTCTCCAGGGGCTGCATTAGCTGAGTGGTGGCCCCATGCCCAGTGAGCTCAGGTCCTTCTCAGCATGCCCGGCTTGTCAGTGTCACCCCAGGGTCTCACCCAGCAGAGTGACGGGTGAGGGAAGACCAGTCCCTGGGACACCCCGGAAGGAGGGGACTGTATTCATTAGACCATGGAGGGGGGTCTGGGGCTGACTCAGTTTCTATCTGTGTTTCTGCATCCATCTCTTGGGTCCTGATGGTTCCTTATATCCCCAGTCCCTGCACACAGCTGTGGAGGTCTGTGGCGGTGCAGGGACCAGGCAAGGCTCTGTCCGGGAGCTGTTGACCCTACTTCCTCTGTCTCCTGGGGGAGGCGGTGGGAGGAAGGCTGGGTGGTCTGGAGGGGAGGATGCCGTGGGTCGCCACATTCTCTTCCCAGTCTCCCTCACCTGGTCAGTGACTGCCCTGAGGCTCAGACAAGCCCTGGACAGGCAGAGGATGCTGTGGGTTCCTGAAGCCGTTCCATGGTGTTCACAAGGCACGTGTCGGCTTTCCTTCCTGGCGACAGCACCCCCAAACCAGATCTTCAGGCTCCCTGTGGGATCTGGCTGATGTGAGACCCTGGTCAGCTTATCTCTGGGCAGATGCTGCTCTCGGCCACCTTCTCATGCTGCCCCTGGGAGCATAGTCCTCCCCACTCCACATGCATGGTCTGTTCAGATCAAGCTGGAGACCCCACCACCTAAGTCTCCGGGACCCCCTCACACCAGCCCTGGGGAGGAGGCTATTGACTGGTGGCCTAGGTGGCTGCAGTACCTGACCGCAGTACAGCGCTGCTCCCCACTCCCTGTCCCCAGCAGCCTCGTCCCTTCCTTTCCAGTTGTTGAAGTCAACTCGGGAGAGTTGAGAGAAAATGTGCAGAAGAGGCTGTGAGTGTCGGGGAGGTCCTTACGAGTTTCCCTCCACACGTGCGCGTTGCAAGTGATGACACTCGAGTACTTTCGCACTGGGGACTGAGTGCTTAGTGCCTGTGGTGAAATCCTGCCTATTTTCTTGGCATGAGAGCTTAGGAACATTTCGTGTTCTTACATCCTTTCAGGAACGCTGACTTGAAGGTCCCTTCACTCGTCCTCTTGCGTCATTTAGCTATTTGGCACCTGTGTTGTTGCCCCCGTGGGGGTGCAGTCCAGGGCTGGGGCACTCACAGAGCAGCGTTCCCGGGGTGGGGCAGCCCTGGGGGGCTCGCTCATGGTGAAAGGTGAGCTCAGCACTGCTCTCGGCTGTGTCCACACATGCGCTGCAGGCTCCCAGGTGCACACCCACCATCGCCACTGATTTGTCCATGAGGCTCTCCAGGCCAGCTACATGGCGGAGTGAGGGGTTGGCTGCAGCCATAGTTAGGACCATAGTGCAGACCCACCTGGGGGGTATTAGGAAAGCAAGTCTCGGGGAGTATGTGAAACCCACACGGGGAAGCCCCAGGGCCACCAGCCATGGCCTGATGGCTTGGCAGGCATTGGACAAGGAAGGCCGGTGGCCCAGGAAGGGAAAGTCCAGCTTCCTCAGGGTGCCTGTTCCTGAGTTCAACGCAGAACCCGGCCAGGCTGAGGTGTGGCTGTGGCTTGGCTCCTGTCCCCCACCCGCTTTCCTCCTCCCCCAGGCCTGCCGGCCCCAGTGCGGCCAGACGCCGTCCACCCGCGGTGCCGAGAGTACTTTATCAGATAATAAATAAGGCGGCTGGAGCCGTCCGTGTCAACATCTTGGCGGCCGCACAGGGCACTATGGGGGAGGGGCTGCCCACCACGGCCACCCCCACCTGGGTGAGACTGTGGTTCAGTCAGCTCCTCCTCTTGGTTTGGCTCCCACCGAGCTGCATGTTGGGGGATGGTCGAGAGAACCCCACATCTGCCCTCAGCCTGGAATCCTCTTGGGGCTTTGGCTGTCTCTGGCCTCCCTTTCTCATCTGCAGAGTGGGGCTCCCGGAGTGCAAAAGACAGAAGTCCTCCTTCCCAAGAGGAGCAAGGCTGACACGTAGCAGCAATAGCCATGCCTCCCAGGTGTGGCCCAGAAAAGGATGTGGAGGGTGTCAGTTCTAGGGAGCTTGAGGCCCTGCACTGCACTGTCCACGTGGACCAGGACCCAGGGCAGCCTTGTCCTCTTTAGGGGGCCCTGTGGCTGTGGATGGCGCCTCCCTGTCAAGGACAGCCTGGATGAGGAACCCATGCTCTCCCTCCCCTCCCCCTCTGCCAGCGGCACCACTTCCCACCCTGTCCTCCCTGGGGCTCTCAGCTGCTCCTGTTCTCCCTCTGGACGTCCTTATACCCCTTCACCACCAGGCCCAGGCTTTGGCCACTTCCCAACAAGAAGCCTGTCCACACACCTAGAGGAGGGGAGCCCTGGACCCAGAAACTGTCCCCAGGGATTGTAGTAAAGACGTCAGTGCCATCCCTGGGATGTCCCTACCTGGACATGGCACCTACAGGGATGGTGGTGGCTAAATGACTTTCGGGGATGGTGACAGTGGCAACTGGCCTTTTCTAAGAGAGGTCCTCATTCTCTCAAATAAAAAGTTGGCACCTTTCGTTGCTTCTCCCAAGAAATGATTTTCTCTTCTTGTCTTTTTGGATAGCAGAAGTGAAGCTGACCCTGCACCATGACCCCACCCTGGCGCTCAGGTCCCTGGATGTGGCTGTTTCTTTGGACTCGGCTGCCACGTTGGGTTGAAGTTCACCTAGGTTGATACTTTGCCCAAAGCACCCAGATGGGTAAGGCACATACGGTGTGTGCGGCCAACACCGGTGGACCAGCGGCAGCAGCTTCAGAAGCAGGGCTCAGGGCGAGGCCGGCCTGCAGGACCCATGCCTGAGACGACGCTTCTGGCCTCCTGCCCTGCTTTTTTTTTTTTTTTTCAAGTTTATTTTTATTGCAGTTTTTGGCCAGGGCTAGGTTTGAACCCGCCACCTCCAGTATATGGGGCCGGTACCTCACTCCTTGAGCCACAGGTGCCTTGCGTGCCCTGCGTTTTAAATGAAGCACTTTAAGATGGGGAGTTCTGCTCTGTAAGTTGTTCTAGGTCAGGAGCTGATGGGGCTCCAGAAATTTGTTTTTATCTAATGCCTTGTGTGCTCGAGTTTTGGGCTTCACCAGGGTCTTTTCCCTGTCCTCGGGTGCCCAGGACCAAGCACAGCGGGGCTCAGCAGGCACTTTCTGCAGATGGGATTTAACAGTTGCAAGGTCCTCAGGGATTTCCAGGCATGGCCACTTGGGACATCTGCTTTAGCTCAAAAGATGGTGGGAAGGTCGTATGCAGGTGTGGGCAGTGCAGATGAAGTGACCTCCCTTTTGTCCTGTGCTTCTGATAAGGAGCCTAGGGCTGCCCCACCGGCCAGCCTCCAGCTTGCTTGGTTGTTTATGACCAGCCAGGCAGAGCATGGGGTGGCTGACAGGAGGAAGAGTGGCAGGGAGGGGGTGCCTAGTGACTATATTAAGGCCCTGGGTCCTGACAGCTTCCGGCCCTGAGAGGAGAAAGGCTTAAATTTAGCAGTGCTGACATGGCCAGGGTGGAGCTGCCAGCTTCCCTCCTGGGCACATCCTCCAATATAACCTGGAGGGACAGAGGGGAGGAATTGCTTACCCCAGCCTGTGGCTAAATCCCCTTTCACCTGGGGATTCCTCTTCATGAATGGGGAGTCAAGGGGCCAAAGTCCTCAAACCCTTTCGGCATCCGGACCCCCTCTGCCCCATCCATGGTATCCCACCTGTACTTTGCCCTGCTGTGGACACCTCTAGGAAGCTTCTCTGGGTTGGTTGGTGCTTGGTGATGCCTTTGTATACTGGGCCCTCCAAGGAACCCCCCACCACCACACGTGGCTTATAGATACAGACCCAGCCACAGACATATGTAGCACCCCTCCCCCTCCACAGATGGGGAAACTGAGGCTTGGACAGATGTGACAGGCTCAGCACTTGGGGGTCCAGGAGCAGTGCTGCAGTATAGGGACACTACACTGTGACCTCCGTGCCCTGCCCTGAGTGGTCCCATTAGACCTCTGAGCCAGTTTTCTTTTTCTTTTTTTGAGACAGTGTCTCACCATGTCACCCTCAGTAAAGTGCCGTAGCATCACAGCTCACAGCAACCTCAAACTCTTGGACTTAAGCGATTCTTTTACCCTAGCCTCCCAAGTAGCTGCGACTACAGGTGCCCACCACAATGCCCGGCTATTTTTAGAGATGAGATCTCCCTCTTGCTCAGGCTGGTCTCGAACTTGAACTTATGAAAAAACAGCTGGGTGTTGTGATGAGCCCCTGTAGTTCCAGCTACTTGGGAGGCTGAGGCAAGGGGATTGCTTAAGCCCAAGAATTTGAGGTTGCTGTAAGCTGTGACACCATAATATTCTACCAAGGGCAGAGAAAGTGAAACTGTTTCAAAATAAAAACAAAACAAAAACCCCATCACACCTTGTGGGTGGGAAGCAGTTAGGAGACACAGCTTCAGGACCGCATCAGAGATAATTGTCTTTAAATATGGAAGTCTGCAGCTACTTTAGTTGGCTTACACTATTTAAAAGATTTCTGAATCAAATTCTAAAGTTGTTCAAAAATCAAAGTTAAAAAAAAAAAAGCTTTAAATTGGAAGATTTCACCAATTACCTCCCCCTACCCACCCCAGATTTGTGGCTTCCCTGGAAAAATTGAGTGTCATCACCCAGTTGATGATAGGCAGCAATGGGACAGATCTGAAGATGGGGGCCCCTCTGTAGGGCATGTGGTCCCTGGCCCCTCCACTACCCAGCACCATACTGACATTAGCTCCCTAGGCAGAGGGGTCTCCAGCAGCAGGATCTGTTCCAGGCTCTTCCGCAGGTGTGCTGGGCTTGCAAGTTGAAGGAAGTGTCACCAATAATTCTGCTAGAACAACAGATCCAATGGGACGGTCCCAGATAAGCCAGGACATGTAGCCATGTCACCCTGGACATGGCTCCCAGACACTTTACACAGATTTGGTCAGAACAAGGCCTTTACTGCCCCCTCTGGAAAAACTGTCCCCATAAATACACAGTTCATGATGGTGACCATGTGAATGGCTTCCCCTCAGGGTGGCATCCTGGCACAGTGCACAACCTGCACACCTGGCCTTGGCAGTCCTGTGCGCACAGGAGAGAAAGTGCTCTGTGCCACGGCTCCATCTGTCACATGTGGGAAGTAAGGGTCCCACCCTGAGGTCTTAGGTCCTGAGTTGCTGCTCCCCTCAATTCTGCTCCCTGCTGGGGCTCAGGCATTTCACTTGGGTTTTCTCCTCCAGCTGCTGCAACCTGTAAACATGTCAGCGGTGAGCACCATGACAGGATTCAAGCTGGTGGGGGCGTCCTGGCTGGCCTCTGCTGCACAGTGGCCAGCGAAGCCCAGAGCCTCGTGCAGTGTCTGGGGAGCCCCTTGTTGTCCAGGAGTGGGGGTCCCGGCCCTTCTCCCACCAGCCACCTTCTTGCTCAAGGGCCCAGCTGCAGTGTGCAGAGAAAGCCCCTGCAGCCTTGTTGAGAATCCCGGTCTTTTCTGATGGGTGGGCCTGGTGGCCTCTTGCTGTGCTTGGGCAAAGCAGGCATGGGGTGAATCCAGTGAGTGCTCTGTTCCAGGGGGTGCTCCCATGCTCATGTGTCCGGGCACCTAGGCCAGGGCCAGTGCACACCAGGCCTCCTGGCGCAGGGCTGCACCCAGGCTGGGCTGAGGGCCCAGGGCTGTGGAGGGAAATGCACAGTCCTCAGGCTCAAACTTGAACTCCAAGTGGCTAGGGGTGCTCTGGTCATCCGCCTGACTGGAGGCCTGCAGGGAGGACAGGAGACACATGAGAATGTGGGGCGACCTGCCCTAAAGGCCGTCAATGCTCTGGGCTGGGATAGGGAGCCTTTATAAGGTGGCACTTGGTGAGGCTGGCAGGGAGCCCATTCTTGGGGAAGGGTCACCCTGACAGCCAAAGGTGGACTGTGTGCCTAGCTCACCTGCTGGGGAGGCCCTGAGGGCCCCGATGAGAGTCTGATTTAGCCAAGGAGTTGGGGATCCTCGGGTTTCCCTGAGGTGGTCTGTGGGACCCAGCTCTGGGCACCCACCCCAGCCTGTCCCCCCTACCTGGGAGGCGATGCTGGGCCCAGGGCACATCGAGGATGCCAGGCTGGGCTCGGACTTCAAAGTGGCCACTGAGCTGTCAGTGCTGGCGGCCCTGGAGGGGGATGCTGTGGTGTTCGCTGCAGACCCTGGGGAGGAATGTAGGGCATTTACAGAAGGTGCTGGATCTGGCCATGTGGCGAGTTCTCCTGTCCTGGCCCAGAGAGGTGTGGAGAATTCAGGTGGTCACACAGCGAGTGTGTGTGAGGGGCTGGGTGTGACTGCCTCATGAGCACTGATCTGCTGAGTACTGGTCACTGGGACCCCGCCCCAATCAAACGCACCACAGCACGGAGTGTGCTGGTCAGACAAGCTTGAATCAATGGTAAATAACTAAGGACACCATGGGAGGGGCAGGGGCTGACTCTGTGGCCAGGGGAGCAGAGCCCCCTCCTGGCACCTGGAGGGTCCTGGCCCCGTATACCTGTGGAACCCTTGGTCTTGGCAACATTCTTCGGCTTCCGTTTCCGAGTCTGGATACTTTCCTTCTTCATCGCCAGGGGCCGTGGCACCTGGCGGGGGTGGAGGGTGGGGGCTGGTCCCTGTCTCTGCTCACCCTGGGGTCTCTGTCTAGCATATCCCTCAGTCACTCCAAGAGTTGACTGTGTCCCCACAGCCATGTTGGTCCCTGTTGGTCAGCTGCCAGCCCAGGATGGACTCCCATTCCAACCTCCCAGAGAGCTGCTGGGGTCCGGAGGCACTGGGGGTGCACAGAGGGCAGGATGGCTGGTGGCTGTGGGTGAGTGGCAGCTACATTGTGGGCCTAACAGGAAGAGCACAGCGTGGTCAGGATGCCACAGTTGTTGGGGACGTGAGTGCCGTGCTGCCTGGCTCTGCCCCTGCTCCTCGGGGCCACACTCACCCCGTGCAGCTTCATGTACAGGCCACAGGCATTGCACACGGGTTCCCCCTCCGAGTTCCGCCGCCAGAGTGTGGTGTTGGTCGTGTGGCAGTTGGAGCAGCAGAGGCCGGCGCGCCGGGTGGAGGACTGTGGGGGTGGGGGGACTGCTGTGACCCAGCTCTGTGTTCCCAACAGTGAATGCCCACTGGAGCAGGAGGGATGGAAGCTAGACCCAGGACAGCCTGGAGGCCAGGTCAGGGGCCAAGGGGGGCTGGGTAAGAAGTGTTTGGGGCCACAAAAGCCATGGGTTTGCCCTGGACCAGCCTAGCCCAACACAAAGCCCTTAGTTCCCAGAGCTTGAGCCCTGGGAAAAGTCACTTCACCTTTTTGGGCCTCAGTTTCTCTATCAGTAAAATGCAGATGATAATAAAACCACCACCAGCTGGTTGTGGGCCAAGAGTCAGTGAGGAGCCAGGCCCAGAAACAGCTGTCATCTCCTGCCGCCTGTCTGTTAGCACCGACTGTGGGCTTTCACTCCATTTCTGTAGTGGAGTAGCACCTCCCCAGACCAAGGGCCTCCTGAGTTGAGTGTTCAGGGTCCTACTGGGTACTGGCCCCCAAGTCTGAGGACTCAGCTCGCCATGGCTCCCTAGTGTCTGCTGGGTGGCAGCTAATGGCACCAGGTCGCACTGGCCACATCTCATTGCTCTGAACTGTACCTGGTGTCGGAGCAACCTTCCAGAAGCCCTGATATTGCCTATTTTCCCATGGCTCCTAGTAGAGACTGGCCCTCAATCTTGCAGGTCCATATCCAACAAGGTATCCCATGCTTTCCAGCCCTTAGAGACCCTACAGCCCCATCAGTGGGTCCAATTTGGGATTTGGGAATCTGAGCCTGGGAGGCTGCGAGTTGGCTGCGAGGGTTGGGGCAGAGCCCCTGCTGAAAAGCCTAGCCTGCCGCTCTCCTGCTGGGACTCATGTTTCAGTGTTTGGGTAGAGTCACGTCACCTGCACTGGGAGGTCCATTTAGGGCCCTCCAGACCCTCCTTGGACCCCACAGCATAGCTGGACTGGAGGCACCATCCCCTGCCACCTGCCCCTAGACCTCCCAGAGTGTGCTGGTCTGCCTCCACGCCCAGCCCCTGCCCTTGGCCTCCCCATCCCTACCCAGCCCCTACTCTTAGGCTGCACAGCCTCCATCTGGGCCAGGTCCCCAGCCTCTTTCGCCAGGACCACACTATGACCTCGTAGTAGCTGCAGCAGCCAGGGTCCAGACTCAGCAGTGGTGTCTCAAGGCTTAGGGAAGAAGCCCTGAGGATGAGGATCTCATACTCAAAGCCACGTCCCATACGCCATTCTCTAGGCCCCAGGGCAGGGACAGAGAGCCATCAGAAGTGAGGGGCCAAACCAGGGGGCAAAAAGGATCTGCCTGGACCACGGTGAGCAGATCTGGCCAGCCTTAGTTTTCCCATCTGTTAGGAACACCTTCTGCATGCCATCTCCTGCCTGTTTCCTGCGTACCTCTCTGTCAGGCTGTGGTCAAGGGCACAGCCCTGCCCTGGAGGGAGAGTGAAGCCTGCCTGCAGCCCTCAGCCCCAGCTGTGCCTGTAAGTCAAAGGCTTCCTAGCCGCCTGAGTCCCGTGCTGCAGAAGCTCTGGGAATTCCGTCTGTTTCATTGGGGTCAGGCCTCCTGTCTCTAGGCAGGACTCTGCTCTACCTCCGCAACAAAGGGACAGGAGGGAAAGGAAGAAGCCAGAGTGGGGAGGCTTAAGAGGGGAGCCTTGGGGCCACAGCTCCTGGCCTCACTGGGGAGACCCAAGAGGACAGCGTCCCCATCCTAGGACTGATGGCCCCCATGTCACAGCTCACGTCTCTCCTGGGGAGATGCAGGACTACAGACAGTTCTAGAAAGGAAGGATCTGTGTCTGGCCCGGGCCCCCCCCACCCTCCTACTGCATTCTCCCTCTGGGAAGGAGCTGTGGATACGCTCACTGCCTCCCCCCACCCACCCTGCCAAGCCCACTCTCCAGTATGGGGCAGTGGCTCCTCCAGCCCTGCTCCCCTAAGGAAACCCCGCTGAGTAAGAATTTCTGAGAAGCAACAAATACTGGATAAAATCAAGTCCCATGCACTATTTGGGACATAGGTACTAAATTGTATTCTGCGTTCACCTGGAATCCACACTTAACTGGGTATCCTGGATTTTATTTGATGACCACCCTCCTGCGGTCCCTGCAGACCAAGAGGCAGCTGTGGCCCAAGGCCAGTTTTGTTCCCCAACTGGTGATGGGCCTCAGTCACTGGGATCCACTACCACCCTGGAACCCATACTCGTATCCTCCACAGTGCCCCCTAGTTGCCCTCTCACTGGTGGGAGAGGCAGGAGCCTGGGACTATGGAGAGAAAGAGAAAGAAAAGCAAGAATATGCCTGGAGCCCGCCTCCTGGAAAACAGCCTGGATGCACCCTGCCCAGCGCCCTGGACCTCAGAGCGTCAGAGATGTGTCTGAAGTCACGTTTAACTCTTTATATAGCAAGCGTGTTTTACCTCTATAAAATTAGGAAAATGGAACAAAAAGAAATGACCTCAAAAACATTTTCAAAGCAGTTCCTCAGGTGGCACCTGTGGCTCAGTGGGCAGGGCGCTGGCCCCACATACTGAGTGTGGCGGGTTCAATCCCGGCCCCGGCCAAACTGCAACAAAAAAATAGCCGGGTGTTGTGGTAGTCCGGCTACTTGGGAGGCTGAGGCAAGAGAATCGCCTAAGCCCAGGAATTGGAGGTTGCTGTGAGCTGTGTGATGGCCACAGCACTCTACTGAGGGTGATAAAGTGAGACTCCACACACACACACAAAAAAAGCAGTTCCTCAATTTTTCCTACACTTTCCCTTACGTGATCCCTCCTCACAGGAGAAGTAGCCAGGCCTTGCCACTCTCGGGCCCCAACCTCCAAACCTCTCTCAGCCGGTTTTTTTCTTTCTTTTTTTTTTGCCTGTTCTTTTTAAAAGTAGTTGAAGTTCAAAGCCTGGTGGGCAGCAGAACTGCTGTGAGTACCAGGCCTTGCCCCCATCTGAGGTGCCCAAATAAGTTAGGCTGGCAGATACAGCAGAGCCTGGGCCACACAGATCGGTGATTTGGGAGCTCGGGACAAGGACAGGTCCAAGCCAGGGCACAGGTGAGAAGTGAAAGCAGCAGGGGACAAGTGGCCTGTGCTGTGGAGTGGTGCCTCTGGCCTGTTGCCCGTTAAATAAGATTGGTGGATGACACTCAGAGGCCAAGGTGCCTGAGGACTCTGAGCCTGGGGCAGCAGGCGACCAGAGTACCTGTCTCAGAGGGGGATGCAGCACACACTTAACCTGATGAAGTGTCCCTGTCCCTTGTCAACTGAAGGCAAAATGGCTTGGGGACATAAGCCCAAGCAGTGCTAAGCAGGAAGGAAAGCTTGGAATCAAATGGTATCGAAAACCTCAAGCCAGGCAAGGGCCAAATTTGCTCAGCGGCAAAGGACACTGGGCCCCTCACAACACTGCAGCCTCCCAGAGCTGGCGCCACGGCCGGCCTTGGGCCAGGGCCCGCCGTGTGCACTGACCTTGGCTGCCGGGCTGCAGACTCAGCCCCGGCTCCAGTGTTCGGGGGGTGGGCTGCTCGGTTCTCAGACAGGCCTGCCCACGTCTACACACATGGATGCCATGGGGAGGGAGTTGTGGGAGCGAGGAGGCAGTGGGGGTGGGGATGTGGCAGCTTCCCTCCTTGTCGTCCTTTGGCCAGCCTTCCAGGTCACACAGGAGCCTACAGCAGAGGCCCAGAGCTACAGGGCTTCTGATGGGAGGATATAGGGTAGCCACCTTTCTGTTACTTTCCTGTGTCCTCAGTGATATGTTTCTAGGGTGCCTGCAGTCACATAGAGGAGAGGGCAGCACGGGTTTGGGGGACCTAGGCACAGGGGTGACCAGGCCATCTCCACCCTCCAGAGCCTGTGGCTATAGGGAAATGGGTAGGTAAGGCTCGGCACCTGTAGCTCACTGGTTATGGTGCTGGCCATATACACCTAGGCTGGTGCGTTTGAACTCAGCCTGGGCCTGCTAAACAACAATGACAACTGCAACAAAAATAGCTGGGCATTGTGGCACCTATAGTCCCAGCTACTTGGGAGGCTGAGGCAAGAGAATTGCTTAAACCCAAGAGTTGGAGGTTGCTCTGAGCTATGATGCTACGGCTTTCTACTGAGGGCAACATAGTGAGACTCTGTTTCCAAAAAAAAAAAAAAAAAAAAAAACCACATCATGGCTGAGTGCCTGTAGAACAGTGGTTACAGCTCCAGGCACATACACTGAGGCTGGTGGGTTCAAACCTGGCCCAGGCCAGCTACATAACAATGACAACTGCCACAAAAAACTGCCAGGAATTGTGGCAGGTGCTTATAGTCCCAGCTACTTGGGAGGCTAAGGCAAGAGAACCGCTGAAGCCCAGGAGTTTGAGGTTGCTGTGAGCCGTGACACCACAGCATTCTACTGAGGGTGACATATTGAGACTCTGTCTCAAAAAAAAAAGAAAAGAAATGAGTAGGTAAATAGGGATCCCTCCCCAGGAGGCATCCCCAAAGCTGATCCTATGTCCCTAAGACCAAATGCCCCTGCCTCAGCTGTCCTCAGAGCCAAGGCCTGCCCATACACTTGGCTCTGGCTATCTAATTTAACTTCTGAACATAGCAGGACAGTTCTGAATTCATTCTCCACCTCTCAGGTGAGACCAAGGCTCAGGAAGCTGGGGACTCTCCACGAGCTGCTGTAGCCCAGGGTCTGGGGGCCAGTTGGACCCAGGAGAGGGCAGGGGCTGCAGTGACAGGAGCACATGGTACCTCAAGGGGATAGTTCTGCTGACCTCAGTGCTTAGCTAGGGCCCCAGGTGGGATCTTCTGCTGGTGGGAGGAAGCAGGAAGGATGGGCTAGCTCAGGGCCTGGGACAGGTTGGAGGCTGCAGTGGGAAGACCTCAGGGACCTAGTTCTCTGCCCCCTCGTAACCTTGTTTTCCCCCTCAGTGAGGGACGCCTGCATACCAGCTGGGGTGCATAACTGGGCCCCGGGCACAACTGCAGGACAGATCTGGTGGAGGCTGCGCTGAGGGGGTGATGGCTCTGGGTCACCTCTCTCTCACAGAGGCACAGAGTGGCTCCATGGAGGTTGGGACCCTAGGCCAGCTTCAAACAGAGGAATAGCACTGCCCTCCAACTGCCAAGCCTGCCTCTCACAGCCCTGTCAAGGACCTCAAATCAGGGGGCTGGGTCTCCCAGCCACCTGGGACCACAGATTCCTAGCAGAGGCTGCTGACAGTGTCCTGTAGCCACCAATCCAGCACAGTCCAGAATGGCAACTGCAGGCCTGCAGGAGGACCAGCCCTCCCCCTGGCCAGCACCTGTCCCTCTAAAGGAGGGCTGGCTGCAAACCAGGAACATACCCTGCTCGGACCTGGGTAGGGGGGCACTGTGAAAACTTGCAGACACATTGACATTGCACTCTTGTTTGTAAAATCACTTCAATGTAACAAGGTTTGCCTGGGAAATGGCACAGAACAAAGTAACTCTAAACAACCTCTGGGCAGGTTCTGGGAATAGCGCCCTACCCAGGGCAAAAGTCTGGGTTCCCGAGTCTCTCACCCTTACTCAGCCACAATCTAGGAGGAGCCAAAAGTGAAAACGAGTTTTGCCCATTAAGGCAGAGAACAAGCATACACCAGCCTCCCTCCTGGTGTCTGAAGCTGGGTAGAAAGTGGCTTCCCAACAAAGTATCTACCTGGAGCCACCTTCTCCTCAAGCCCCATCTTTGGGCAGGGTCCCCCTGAGGCCTCTGACAGCTGAACTCCCAGCAGGAGTCCCCCCAGGCCCCACAAGGCTGCACCCACTGAGCACAGAGCAGCAGCTCTGTTGGCTCCAAGTCTGAGCCGGTGGCCCCACAGCGTCTTCACCGACAGCCCCCAGCCCCTGCTTTCGCTCCCGTGTGGCTGCGGCGTGTCCCTGAGGAACTGTGCCTACCCCAACCCTGTCCCGGCTGTGGCTCCTGGGGCTGCACTCACCAGGCGTTTCTGGGGCCGCACCAGTGGCCGGTTGACGCCGTTCATCTTGTGGTAGAGGCCGCAGGCGTTGCATAGGTAGTGGCCAGTGCCGTCCCGGCGCCACAGTGGTGTGGACAGGGCCCCGCAGTTGACGCACTCCCGACCCTCGCCAGGGAATTCCTCTAAGAAGTCTGACACTGTAGGGACAGGCAGCTTATGGACTTCTTGGCTGCTCCAGGTTACTGCCTGACTCTCTGCTTTTGACTATTATACTTTTTTTTTTTTTTTTTTGTAGAGACAGAGTCTCTCTTTATCACCCTCGGTGGAGTGCCGTGGCATCACACAGCTCACAGCAACCTCCAACTCCTGGGCTTAGGCAATTCTCTTGCCTCAACCTCCCGAGTAGCTGGGACTACAGGCGCCCACCACAACGCCCGGCTATTTTTCTGTTTTTGCAGTTCAGCCAAGGCTGGGTTTGAACCTGCCACCTTTGGCATGTGGGGCCTGTGCCCTACTCATTGAGCCACAGGCGCCACCCTATACTTGTTTTATTTAAAAACTTATTTACTCATGCCTATAATAAAAATAAAATATCTAGCATTTGGGGATGCTGAGGTGGGTGGATTGCTTGCGTTTAGAAGTTGGAGACCAGCCTGAACAAGAATGAGATCCTGTCTTTAAAAAAATAGCCAGGTGTTGGCTGGGTGAGATAGGCTCACGCCCATAATCCTCGCACTCTGGGAGGCCGAGGTGGGTGGATTGCCTGAGCTCATGGGTTGGAGACCAACCTGAGCCAGAGTGAGACCCTGTCCCTAAAAATAGCCAGGTGTTGTGGCAGGCGCCTGTAGTCTCAGCTGAGACTACTCCGGAGGCTGAGGCAAGAGGATCATATGAACCCGAGAGTTTGAGGTTGCTGTGATGCCAGAGTACTCTACTGAGGGTGAAAAAAATGACACTGTCTAAAAAAAAAAAAAAAAATAGCCAGGTGTTGTGATGGGCACCTGTAGTCCTAGCTACTTGGGTGGCGGAGGCAAGAGGATTGTATGGACCCAAGAGTTTGAGGTTGCTGTGAGCTGTGACACCATAGCACTCTACCCAGGGTGACAGAGTGACTATCTCCAAAAACAAAATAATTGTAAAATATTAAAATAAAATAAATTTAAGAAAACAATCCTTATTTAGTTAGTCTTTTTAAAACGTACATACTGGAAACTTCATTTGGGTTGCTTTTGTAAGGGGGGGTGCTAAAATAGAGACAGTAGGTGGATGCTCTGGGCTCGCCCTCTCTGACCTGGGTCCAGTACCAGCCTCCACATTTACGACCTGCTGGGGCAGCGGCAGAATCTAAGGGAGTGGAGGGAGGCAGCTGAAGGAGTCTTATCCAGGAGGGGGCCTGGGCTAACCCCATTGGCCAGAGTGGTGCGTTGTGAATTTGAGCCAGATCTGGAGATACCCTTCAAGGATGGGAGGGCCTGACAGGCTTGTTGAGTTCCCAGCCACTTCCCTTCCTCAGAAGGCAGGATGGCTCAGCGATGCACA
Source organism: Arctocebus calabarensis (assembly GCA_963573935.1). NCBI lineage: Eukaryota > Metazoa > Chordata > Mammalia > Primates > Lorisidae > Arctocebus > Arctocebus calabarensis. The sequence goes on from CAUYON010031424.1 coordinate 28,581, forward strand.
CGGAAGCAGGGCTGGAGGTCTCCCTGGTCCCCAAGGCTAAGCCAGGCTCCGGTGCCGCGTGGGAGGCCGAGGGCGCTGAGCTAGGGTCGATCATGGCCCGGCGGTGTGGGCGCCATGCAGGGCTGCCCAGGGCAGGGGGCAGGGGACCCCGCACTTCAGCAGCTGGGTCCACTTCCTGCGCGCCGCCGCCTAGGGGATGGCGGGCGGCTCCGGAGCCCGTGCTGAAGCCTGGATGGCCCGAGGGGTGGCCCAGAGGGACCCTGAGGGCCGCAAACTCTGAGGAGTGACCTTGAGCAGACTGCTCAGAAAGCGGGTGGAGCGATTCCTCCGCTTTACAGGTCTGGAATCGGATTATCCACATTTACACTCCGGGAGCGATTGAAACCAGGTACTTAAGTAAACTGGCATTTTCGACTTTACAAAAATCATCTCCAAAACTTGAAATGAAAAACTTTTAAGACTTAGACTCCAAATTGGCACAATCCAGAATGGTGTTTTGGGTTCGGATGAATGAAAGGCAGAAATAGATGTATTTTCCTTACGAATACGTGGCATGCTAGTAAAGAATTACGAACACATGCTTCTTGTCGTGGTGGTGGGCAAGGTCATGCAGACGCTGTCACCCCGAGGTTGACACGTCCCTGGAGTTCTGAGCCAGAGCTGCTGCTGTCCAGCCTGGCCTGGGAGAGCTGACGCAGGCGGAGGCCGGGAAGCATTTCGCACGGTGCGGGTTTGTGCCCTGGACTCAGCGAGCGCTCGGGACCCAGTCAGAGCAGCTGCCCCCGACCCCCGTACTCACCGAAAGCGGCTCTGCGGCCCTGGAGGCCGTGCAGGACGCTGCCTTCGAAAGATCCGGCAGTCCAGGACGGGGCCGCGTCTGGACTCACGTAGGCCGGGTAGGCGGCGGGGTACGAGGCGCCCACCGGCCGCCCAAGCGGGACCGGGTACTGCTCTCGCGCCAGCAGCGCTCCCTGATAGGTGCTGCCGTCCCGGCTCCCTGAGCTGCAGCCGCTGCCGGGCCCCGGGGAACTGTGCGAAAAGAAGGCGGTGGTTCCGGGCTGCGCGGCAGGCGGGTGCGGGCTGCCGTTGCCGAAGGCCGAAGAGTCCGCTGCGGCTGCCTGCGCCCAGCCGGGATGTGCCGCGAGCGCGGGAGGCTGCAGGCCCGGCTCACATGCGGGCGGATAGGGCAGCACGGAAGGGACGCGCGCCGGCGGCACGAACATCGGGGTGCCGGAGCCCGGAGCGTGCAGAAAGGCACTCGAGTCGGCGTAAGAGGTCTGGCTAGGGCTTGCGGCGAGCGCCAAGCTCTGGTACATCGTCCTGCACGCAGTCTCAACCTGCAGGGAAAAGGGCCCGACGTCAGCGTCACGGACGCGGTGCGCGCCCCGCCAGCTCCCGAGCTTGTGCTGGGCAGGTGCCGGGGCTCCGGCCGCTCTCCCCACTCCCCATCCGGAGCTTCTCAAGGCAGGGCCCAGGACCGTCGGGTAGGGGCGATCCTGAGTGGCCAGTGCAGCATTCCCCGTGTAGCCTCCGCGCCAAGCCCACCTCCTCCACGGCCCGGGCTTCGCGGGTCGCTGGGGTGGGCTCGGTGGGGGCTGGGAAGGACTGGGGTCGGGGCATCGCGGGGGGCAGGGCTTCCCCACGCTGGTGAGGGACGTAGGGCAGCGAGCACTCACCGGCGGGTGCAGCGGGTCAGCGACGGCGGGCTGGAGACTAGAAACCGGGGGCTAGGGCGGCTCTGCAGGGAATCCCGGGCGACCCAGCCTCCCCTCGGCGTCGCCCCGCCCCTTCCCTCCCCGCGCCCGCCCTCCTTCCTAGCGGGGTCAGCTCCGGGGCTCCGGCCCGGAGCCACGTGACCCCAGCAGGCCCAGCTCTCGGGACTCGCGATCCGGGCACGCCGCACCGAAAGAGGCACCCAGCGCCGAGAGACACGACCGACGTAGGCTCCGTAGGGCCGAGGTCTCCGTGGGCCGGCGACTTCTATAATTTTGTCCCTGATTTCAGCCGTCTCCACCCGTCCCTGCTCGTCCGCCAGGGACTCTGACCCAAGGATGGCCTATTGGCTGGTTCCCCGTTTTATGACTGACCCTGGCCTGGCCTCACCTACGGACACGGAGGTGAAACCCTGGTTGTGTGCTTGAACTTGGGGCCCAGCGCAGTGATCTGACTTCCGTTGAGACCGCCTGCCCAAGTCCCTGGGCGCAGGCCGGGTGTGCTACTGGCCACCTCCCGCTGAAGTCCAGCGGAGCCCGGCCATCCCATCAAATTCTGAGCAAGCGGGGCCACTGTAGCAGGGTTCCCAGCAGAGGCGCCCGCAAGGCCCTCCGGGTGTGCTTCAGCTCCCAAGGCCCCAGCCCTCGGTGAGAGCTTCACGCTGCCCGTGGGGGAATCTGGAAGAATCTCCTCCAAGGCTTTGGAACCGTGACCCCCTTGCACTCCCCAGCGGGCCCGATGGCGGCAGCCCCGGGGTGGAGGGGGCTTCCGGTGTCCCCCCTGCCCTGCACACAGGGGACACAGCATTTCCCGGCATCACTAAATCGGGCAGAGCTAGGTAGCAGGCCTCGGGGCCCTGTTATGCTTTTCTTTTGTAGAAACAGGCCCTCAGCTGACATCGGCCCAGGATGCAGAGCTGAGGAGCTGCGTTTTCCCTGGTGAACGGCAGAGGCCTGGGGAGGTGGGTCTGCGGCCGTGGGGGTAGTGAGGGGTCGGAGCTGAAAGGCCTCGGTCGTGGGAATCTCCAGGACACTGCGGCGTGGGGCGCTGGGCGACCTGGGAGCCTGCGGGTGCTCCTCGCCTGCCTCCCCTTGCCCGCAGCAGGGGGTATTCGGCCCGGGCGGGGCAGCTCGCCCGGAGTTGGCGGAGCCGCCGAGGGTCGCGGCAGGCGCAGGTCCCCACTCTCACCCTGGTCCCAGGGTAGGCTCCAGACCCCGCGCAGAGCAGAGCAGTAGGTTGGGATGGGCGCAGCGTGCCCCACTGGGACAGGGAACTATGCGACCTTCGGTTACCCTTTTACCGGGTCCCAGCCCCTCCCTCCACACCCGCCTGCTGTCCCGCCTTCATCCTGTCCCGCCCTCAGGGCCCCGAGCGCTCCCATCCCAGCCGGGCTCCTGTGGTTTCTGCTCTCCCCGGAACTGGGGGGTCCCCACCAGGGTCTCTCCTCGCCCCACCTCCTTCAGACTTCGTTTGTGGTTCATTCTTTTGCAGAGGGTTCCAGGAAGGCAGGGAGGAGTGCCCGCGCCGCGAGGAAAGCCGGCTGAGCCCGGGGGCTGGAAAAGCCTAACTGAAGCGAGTAAGGACCATGTGGCACTGGGAATGGAAAGCGAAATGGGGGCACTCTTGACTTACTAGGAGCTGAGACATCTCCCCTTTAAAAAGTCTAGAGAAAAGGCCAGGCGCAGTGGCTCAGCCTGTAATCCAGCACTCTGGGAGGCCAAGGTGGGTGGATTGCCTGAGTTCACAGGTTTGAAACCAGCTTACTCCAGAGCTGGACCTCATTTCTAAAAATACCGGGGTGTTGTGGCCGGCGCCTGTAGTCCCACCTAGCTACTCCGGAGGCTGAGGCAAGAGAATCGCTGGAGCTCAAGAGTTTGAGGTTGCTGTGAGCTATGATAACACAGCACTCTATTTAGAGTGACAAAGCGAGACTCTATCTCAAAAAAAGAAAAAAGAAAGTCTAGAGAAAAAAGACCCACAGCAGAGGTGGGATCCTGCCAAGGCTAAAGGGGGAAGGATTTGTACTTTTCACTTGCAATAAAATCTGACAGATTAAAAAAATAATCTGACAGATTGAGCAGTGGCAGGCACCTGTAGTCCCAGCTACTCAGGAGGCTGAGGCAAGAGGATCAAATGAGTGCAGGAGATTAAGGTTGCTGTGAGCTATGACACAGAGCATTGAGAGTCTCTCTCAAAAAAAATTTTTTTTTGTAAATCCTGGGATAGGAAACACCAACCTTGCCTGTCAGTCTTATGAATAGATGTTATTCCTATTTGCAAATGGAGAAACAAAGCACAGAGAGGTTAGCCTGCCCAAGGCCACACAGCTAGCAATTAAATTAGCTGATTAAAAAAAAACAAGAAATAAGTCCCAGCTACTTGGGAGGCGGAGGCAAGAGACTCGCTTGAGCCCAGGAATTGGAGGTTGCTGTGAGCTGAGATGCCACAGCACTCCATCCAGGGTGACAACTTGAGGCTCTGTCTCAAAAAACAAACAAACAAACAAAAAACAAGAAATAGGCTCAGCTCCTGTGACTCAAGTGGCTAAGGTGCCAGCCACATACACCTGAGCTGGCAGGTTCGAATCCAGCCCTAGCTCACCAAACAATGATGATGGCTGCAACCAAAAAATAGCCGGGCGTTGTGGCAGGTGCCCTAGCTACTTGGGAGGCGGAGGCAGACTGGCTTGAGCCCAGGAGTTGGAGGTTATTGTGAGCTGTGATGCCATAGCATTCTACCTAGGCGACAACTTGAGGCTCTGTGTCAAAAAACCAACAAAAAACAAGAAATAGACATAAGGAGAGAATCTCTGGGTGACAGCAGTTGGTTGTGTTTTCTGTATTAACAAATCTCTCAAATGGATGTGTATTATATTTATAATGAAAAGGCGGGGGGGGGTGTTTCCAGAGAATGTGTGTGGTAAGGTGGGGGTGGCAGCAAGCAGAAACTGCCTCCAGATGCTTGGCTTCCCCGGAGGGCAGGTGATTTACCCTTCCAAGGCTCCTCAAGGCGGACAGGCACACAGCAGTCTGCTGGGTGTCTGGGGCTGCCTGTCACTAGATGCCATCTAAGGTGTGACATGAACCAGGTGGCCCTGGCACAGTGACAGGGTGGGGTGGACACTGGCTCTCTGTGACAGTATCTGGCCCCTTCACAAGCTCATTTTCTTTGAGCCAAAAGGAAAATCTCAACTCAAATCTCAAAGCCCAGGCCACTCCCCTGCCTAGCCTCTGAGGACAGGGTGTCTCCCCAGGCTGGACAGAGGTTCTTATCCCTGAGTCACCTCTGTTTCCTTGGCACCCTTCTCTCTACTCTCCACTCCAGGTTCACTGGGCCCAAGGGAGGGAGCCAACTCCTGAGTCAGATGTCCCTAGCTCCTGCTGCCCCAAACAGCAGCAAGCCTTCCTTTCCCCCTTTCTCATGCTGCATCTGAACTGGAGGGCCCTTCCTTTGCCCTCCTCTCTACTTGCCAAACTCCTACACATCCCTCAAGGCCCATCTTGCATGTCCCTTGTGCTTCATCATGTTGTGTGGACAGACTGTGTTCCTGTCCTGTGCCCTCTGCAGAAGCCCAACTCCACACTGTCATCCCCCAGCTTCAGGATCCTCAGGTCAGAACATTAGCTGGACACAGTCAGACCTTCTCTGGGCTCAGTTTTGCCATCTCAAGGCTGTGTGACCTTGGGCAAGTTACTTTCCTCTCTGTGCCCCTGCTCATCTGTAAAGCAGGGTAGAAGGCTACAGTAGTGCCTGCTCCTCACAGTGGCTTTTGGGAGGAACTTGTGGGATTAAGTGCACAATGGGATGTGGACGGGGCAAATAATTGCTGAGGGGAATCCAGGTGAGGGGAACCCTGGGACCCTGGGAGTTCAGCTGCAGCCAGGTGGGAGGCACTGAGCTGTGTGCCCAGGGGCCCCACAGGCAGGGCCTTTAGGTGGGTGAGGGACATGCAGGAAGGGATTTCTACCTGGGCTAGCCACCTCAAGGTGGGGACCCCTCCTGGTGAGAGGGCTGGTACAGGGTCAAGTTCCCTGATTCCTGGGCTGTGTGGGGGTGGGGGTGCTGAGCAACCTGGCAGGGAAGTGAGGCCACTTGACCACAGCCTTCCCCTCTCACTCAGCAGGTAGCTAATACTTGACTCAGACACCTGCATATAGGAAGGAAAACACTCCCATTGTCAGAGCCCTGGACCAGTTCTCAGACAGGCCTGGTATCTCCTTGGGTGCCTTGGGCACAATCCCTCCTGGTCAGGCTGGGAGCAGCTCCCATAGCCAATACTCCTTGCTTGCTGGTCTGTGAGGACACTGATTGTGGCCCACTTGGGGCTTTAAGCTCAGGCTTCTGTCTTGGGGAGACACCCTGTCCAAGAAGTGGCCTCTGGGCTCGGCACCTGTGGCTCAACGGGCTAAGGTGCCAGCCACATACACCTGAGCTGGTGGGTTTGAATCCAGCCTGGGCCCACCAAACAACAATGATGACTGCAACCAAAAAATGGTCGGGGGTTGTGGTGGGTGCCTATAGTCCCAGCTACTTGGGAGGCGGAGGCAGGAGACTCCTTGAGCCTAGGAATTGGAGGTTACTTTGAGCTGTGATGCAACAGCACTCTATTCAGGGTGACAGCTTGAGGCTCTGTCTCAAACAAACAAATAAACAAACAAATAACAGCAAACAAACAAACAAAAAAAAGAAGTGGCCTTTGAGCACAAGGCTGTAGGCCTGGGGCTGGACCCTCTCCCCCCCAGCCCAATCCCTGTCCTTGTCCCTCCCTAAAGGTGGGAGGGGCAGCAGAACAGGGAAGGAGGTAGGGAGGCTGTGTCAGGGCCTGGGTGGGCCTCACTCTGCTGCCTGTGGGCTTGGCTGGGAGGTCAGAGGAGGGAGGACCGTGCCTGGGGCAGTAGTCAGCAGGGTGGAGGTCTGTGTCCTCAGCAGTTATTTCAGGGAGTGCCCATGCTCTCAGCCCCCAGGGCAGGGAAAAGCTAATAGTAGCCCCTCCCCTGCCTACTGCCCAGGGCTGCTCTCCCCCTGCAGGAGGGTGTCCTCAGGGCCTTGCTGCCCCTTGAGGTCCAAGAGCAGGACTCCAGGACCTCCCTGACAGGTGTGACTCCACTGCAAAACTCCTCAGTGCCAAGGGAAGTCAGAGAGGGGCACCCGGGGGGTGGTCCGATTGGGAAGGGCTAGGGAGCCTGGGGACGCTGGATTGGGAGTGCCACAGGGGTGCCAGGATTCATTCTGAGCACACAGCGTGCCCTTCTACAGGACCAGGCCAGGCTCAGGCTCACTGCCCTCTGATTGGTGGCGACCAGGTATGCCTGGGTCAGGCTCCAAGGGCGGTGACTGTTCCCTAATGTCCCTTCTCTGCCTGTGGCTGCTCCAACAGGTTGTCCTCTGGATCCCACCTCGGCATTTCCTGAGTGTCTCCATGTGCCTGGCACAGCTCAGCAACTTGGCCTGTTTTAACTCCTTGAAAGCTCCCAGCTATCTGTTGGGATGGATGAATCTCACACCCACTTCATGGACAAGAAAACCAAGGCTAGGACAGAAGTGACTTGTCCAAGGGGCCCCGGCTGGGCAGAAGCTGAGATGGCTTTGACATTAGCTCCTGCAGCTCCCGGGCACTGCCCTGCTGGCTCCAACACCTCTATCAGGCCCCGCTGGCCGCCTGCTCCTTGTCCCCCGCCCAGAGCCCAAGGCTGGGCCCCTTACAGGGTCAGTGAGGTGGATGGGAGCCCCAGCACCTTCACAGACCTTGGCCAGGCTTCCCCTTAGAGGCGTCAGCAAGCTCCTGCAAACGGGAAGTGCCGGCCTTATAAACAGCCTGCACTGCGGATGACCCTGTCAGCTTGAGTCGGCTGCTGAGAAAAGGAGAGTGGGAGACATATCATGTGTGTAACTGAATCTGCTTTCAAAGGTCCTTGGTGACATTGCTCAGCATTTGACATGGCAGGCTACCGCTGGACAACCGGCTCAGAGAGGGGTCTTCTGGGCAGGAACTCAGAGCAAGCTTGTTTGTGGGAAGAATGTAATTGCATTTGAGGTCCCCTGAAATGTGGCGCTAGCAAATGTCCTGTGTATGCTGGGATAGCACAGCCTTGCCAGGCACAGCCTCCAGGGAGAGCATGTGGGACCCACAGTTGACGGTGGGGAGCAAAGAAGGGTGCATGGGGTTCTTGGGCTCAGTGGAAGGACACCCAGGGCCTTCCCACTCACTGGGGAGGAGAGATGAGCACAGGGCTCCTTGGCTTCCCGTGCCCAGGGGAGCACAAACAGATGGACAGACAAGATGGCTCCACTCTGTTGGCTGAGTATTGCTTCACCTTGAGTGACTGCAGGCTAGAAGATGTGGGCTGACCAGGCTGGGGTGGGAGAGTAGATGGGTCTCATTTGGACACTGGTGTCGGTGATGGGTGGGTCAGATGAGTCCCCAGCCTGCCCTTGAATGATGCTAAGGGTTCCTGCTCCCTCATGGCTGGGGGTCCCCGACACTTGGCTGAGCGCGGTGCCCCTGTCATTCCTCAGCCTGGGGGCCTCCCTGCAGCAGACAGAGCCCCAACTTGGCAGCCCTCCTGGGTCACAGCTTCATTCCTGAGTTGCCCAGGATTCAGACAGCTGTTCATCTTCTCCCTGTTTTTTGCCAGAAAACAACTTGCATGAATCCTCTGTCCTGCCCCCACCCGCCAGAGGGCTTGCGTTATGGAAAGGCAAGACTGGAGTGTGGGAGGCTTATGGCATGCAAAAACACACCTTTTATTAACAAAAGTAAAATGCAACCAAGGTTGTTTGGGGCCGGGAATTCCGTTTATAAGAAAAGTAACCAGCAATGCTATCTCACTGAGAGTGCGGTCACTCTTTCCCTTGGCAGCTGTTCATGGGTGCCCACCGCAGGCCACCCTGGGAGTGATACATCCTGCCCCTCTTGCAGCCCTAGCAGTGAGTGGGACTGCGTGTGATGTCAGTGAGGTGGACGGGCCTGGAGGGGCCAGCTGAGAACAAAGAACAAAATAGCTTCCGAGGGACCTTTATGCACAGCCATGGTGGCCAGGAGACCCGCAGACGCCTCTCCTTGGGGCCTCCCTTGTAGCTACTGTGGAGCGGGTTTCCTGAGATGCCCCACATTCCTGTGCACACAGATGTCCTTCGGTGGGTTCTCTGGGAACCATGGTCCCTTGCTGGTGTGTTTGCTGGGGACCCCAGCTGAGCTGCCATCTCCTGCTTGAAGTCCCCTTCCCTGGGCTCAGAGGCTCAGGATGGGCACTAACTGGTCTCAGTAAGGCCAGATGGTGTGAGGAGCAGGGTCTGGCCTCTTAGTGCCCCCGGGGCAAAGAGAGGACTTCTCTATACTGGGTACAGGGCATTGCTGGCTGCTTCTAAGACCCTGTGTGTGGGTGCCATTCTGGGACAGGCTAGGGTGCGGGGTATAATCCAGTTCCCATCAGCTGCTGCCCTATGTCTCATGTGGTCCCTGAATCTACAGAGAGGTGCCCTTCTGTAATGGGTAAGTGGCTAGCTTCAGAGCCCAGGACAGGAGGCCAATGGGACAATGGGGACATGTTCTCTGTGGCATCTCACACCTGAGAAGCCTCTCTGGGTGGCCCTTCCCATAGCAGCCCCTCCTGGCTAGGAGTAGGACCAACCAGAGGCTGGGGGGGGGTGGTGGTGCTGGAAAGTGCACACCCTGATTGGTTTATGCCCTGTAGGTGGGGAGAGCTTTCTGGCCCCAGGACACCCCTAGAAACTGCCCAAGGCCTGGTGCAGAGTAAGGGCTGAGGAGGATCACAGTGGTATTGGGTGCAGGGGTGGGGTGGGAGAGTAGGGGGTGCTAGGTGAGCTCCCGGAGGAAGGCCCCTGACCAAGACCTCAGCAACCCAACCTGCTGGGCATTTCAGGACAGGCTTAGCTTTGAGGGTGCCTGGAGCCAGGGGGTAGCTTATACCCTGGCACAGGCTCTGGTGGCAGGGGAGAGCTTTTCTGGGTACCTGGGACCCTCTTTTTCTTCATTCTACCCCCCTTAAACTTTCTCTTCCTCTGGCCTGCCCCTCCCTTTTCTCTTCCCGGCTCCTCCCCCCTCCCATGGAGAGCCCTGGGGAGCAGCCTGCTCTTCCTTGTCTTCCTGAAGCAGTCTGCCCTGGAGGGGCTCCGTCACCCCTTGGAGGGGACCTGGGCTGGGCAGGTGTCTTGGGTGCTCTAAGGAGGAGCCTCCCAGCCCTTGTGGGAGGGTTTTTTCCTTTCTTCCTGCCAGGATCCGTGGTGGAGAACTAGCCCAGGAGCTCTGTGAGTCGGGCGGCCGGACTTCCCGGCTGCGAGCAGTTTATCATGTTCCAATTGTGTCTGCTCAATGTATAGACTTCAGGGAGTGTCAAAGCATCAGCCCCACTGCGGCTGGCAGAGAGGATCTGAGATGAAAATCCAGGGAAGTTAAAAGGTTTTTGAAAGCGTCGAAAAGACTGGGTTAAAAGACTGGTTGAGGGACTGGAAGGCTGTGTGCCTTTATTTCCATCTTTTAACTTTTTGTTTGTTTTTTTTTTTTTTTCCATAAGAATAAATAGTACATAGATAACCTGGAAATATAAATATAAGGGGAAATAACATTTTTTTTTGAGACAGAGTCTCACTTGGTCACCCTTGGTAGAGTGCTATGGCATCTTAGCTCACAGCAACCTCCAACTCTTGGATTCAGCCTCCTAGGTAGCTGGGACTACAAGGAAGCCACCACAGTTCCCAGCTATTTTTTAAAGACAGGGGTCTTGCTCTTGCTAGGGTTGGTCTTGAATGCCCAAGCTCAGGCAAGGCACCCATCTTGGCCTCCCAAGTTCTGGGATTATAGGTGTGAGCCACCATACCTGGCTGCAGCTCTCAGGGTTTGGCTTGGCCTGACCAATGAGGGAACCATTTTTCCCTTAAACAATTAATGAAAAGTTGGCCGGGCGCGGTGGCTCACGCCTGTAATCCCAGCACTCTGGGAGGCCGAGCCAGTGAGTTGCCTGAGCTCACAGGTTTGAGACCAGCCTGAGTGAGAGCGAGACCCCCATCCCTAAAAATAGTCAGGCTTTGTGGTGGGCACCTTTAGTCCCAGCTACTTGGGAGGCTGAGGCCAGAGATCACTTCAGCCCAAGAGTTTGAGGTTGCTGTGAGCTGTGACGTCATGGCACTCTACCGAGGGTGACATAGTGAGACTCTGTCTCAAAAAAGAACAACAAAAAAACAATGAAAAGGAGGTGTGTGGCCTCTGGTTCAGGTTTCTGTGTGAGCACTCTCACCTGTGGGTGCAGGTCTGGGAGTGCTGAGCATGTGTGGGCACGCTGCTCACAGCCACATGCACACACATGACCACATGGAAGCAGACCCATGCTTACACACAGACCCCAAGGGGCTCTTGCCTTGTAGAAACACCGAGAGTGGTCACAACTGGCTATACTTCATTTTATTCCCAAGAAAAGAAATCTAGATTTTTATATGAAGTTTTTCACTTTTTAAAACATGGAAGCAGCCTGTATGGCTCTGTCTATAATCTCTGACCTCAAAAGCAGGAAGGGTCCCCAGCCAGCGTGCAGAGCTGCACCAGGGGTGTCAAGGCTGGGTGGGCTTTCTGCCTCTACCCAGGGAACCCCTGGAATTCCCTGTCAGAACTCCTGACCCTTTCTGTACAAACTTCACCCCAAGTGAGCTCCTTCTCACGAAGGCGCAGGAGGCCACATCTGCTCACCCTGTGTCCCTGGCCTGGTCCAAGCCACTGCCATCACAACGTGGCAACACAGTCAGGAGAGAACTTGCCTACTCCTCCCTGGCCGTGCCCAGTTCCAGTGGCTCTGATGGGAGATGGTGGCCCCCAGGAGGGAGCCCTTGCTGCGCTCCAGGAACCTCTGAGCACCTTGCTCCTGGGCTGGCTGGGAAGGGGAAAGGAGGGACCGTTGGGGAGGGGAAGGCTGGGCCTGGGGTCTGGGGCTGCCTCTGGCGCCTCCCTGTCAGCAAGCCTGCAGCAGTTCTTCAGCCTGAGAGATGCCAAGAGCCCCTTATCTCCTCTCCAAAGGAAGCCAAGCCAGAGCAGGAGGATTGGGGGTTCCGGACGCCAGCGCATGTCTGCAGGAGGAGACGCTGGTTTCCCTCGGAACGACCCATCAGGAGACAAGTTCCAGCTGCAGTGGTCGGGAAATTCTTTGTACATGAGAAATGGGGCTGGCGATCTCGAGCAGGCACTTGGAGGCAGGCACAGCCTGGGACAGGCCAGATTTGGGGCTGCTGTCATGGGGTCAGCCTGGGAAGGGTGTCCACAAACCTGCCAACCCTGCCGTCCTGGCAGGAGGGGACAGCCCCAGCCACTCAGGAGCATACCCAACCCAAGCTGACCCATAAATGGACCACTGTGGCCCGGGGGGGTCTCTCTAGGGCTTCGGTGGACAGGACAACAGCAGTGGCACCAGGCTGCCTTGCCCAGCAGTGCTGGGAACATCTCAGAGAGTGACAGGCAGCATTCCCAGCCAGTGCTCCTATGCAGAACCCCACTTGCTCACAACAACCCCACTGCAGATCAGGAAGCTGGGACTCAGAAACTTCATAACTTAATATAGGTGACTCAGCCACACGTGACTGCAGCACAGTGTCACACTTCAGGATGGACTGACTGAGCCCAGGGCAGCTCCACGAGAGGCTAGTCCTTGGCACGCAGCTGTCCCCTGAGGTAGACGGTATCATTGCCCCTTTCCAGGAACATGGAAGGATGCAGGGTCACAGCCCAAGGGGCAGGGCTGGCCTTGACCCCAGGCAATCCCTCATGACCCACTGTAAGGTGACACCCAGCTCTTCTCTGCAGCGGCCCCCAAACAATGACAGAATACAGGGGAGTCCTCTGAGACTCCAGGGTTGCAGTTCCAACCCAGGTGTCTAGCCATCCTCCAAGCCCTCCCTGGACCCCAGGGCCCCCCCCCCCCCAGAGGATCTGAGGTCTTGTTTCCTGCGATGCAAATGCCTCTAAAACACCAACACATTGCTTGGTCTCCCTAGCCCCACCTGCCAAGCCTTCCTTGCCATGGCCTTTCAGGGTCAAGGTGCCAGGAGGCCTAGCCAGGCTCCTGCTGATCTTGGCAGGGATAAGTCCCTCTAATAACAGACCTGCCCTGTGCAGGGTGCTCAGCGTTCTCAGCAGCCTCAGGAGTCTTGTAAGGCACTGAGTCAGGGATCTAGCAGGGCCAACAGGGGCCTGAGAGGTCCATTTGATGGTCAGTGTCCTGGCTGGCTGCCCACCTAGAGTGACCAGGGTCTCTAGTCCACTAACCTGCCCTGTTCCAAGCCTGGCTGGGGCTGAGGAGTGACCAGCCAGACGAGAAAGCTGAAATGGGTGCCAGTGAGGCTGCTGTTAGCCAGCATGGGCAGCCGAGGGAGAGGGGTTGGGGTAAAGACACCTCACCTTGCAGGCCTGTGTGTGCACACAGGTGCATGTATGTGAGTGTGTGGGTGCACACAGGTGAATGAAATGTGTAGCCAGTTGTGTTTCTACAAGCCAAGAGCTCCTCCTTTATTTTTAAATTTTTAAAATATATTTATTTTAGTAGAGATGGGGTGTTGAACTCCTGAGCTCAGGCAATCTGCCTGCCTCAGCCTCTCTGAGTGCTGGGATTATAGGCTGAGCCACATGCCTGGCCCTAGAGCTCCTCCTTTAGAGGAGGGAGCAGTGCTCTTGGGATCACAGACCCTACACTCCCTGTCGCTCCAGGCTCCCTGCTGCACCCTGTTGTGGCTGATCTCTAGCTCAGTTATTTTGGTCCTTCACTGAAGGACCAAACCTCCTACAGAGCTACCATCCTTTGCAAAAAGGTCCCCTGACCTGGATTTGGGAGACTGGACACTCAGTACTTAGTGACCTGAGCTGGATAGTGCATCCGCCTGAGCCTCAGTTTCTCCATCTGATGCCTGTGTTCAGAAGCAGCAGGCTTGCTAGTGCTGGGAGCTTTACCGTGGGTGTGAGCCTCTGAGCTGCAGGTCATGTGCACCAGCTCCTGCCATGAGGGTGGAGCCTTGTGCCCATGTCTGTGCTGCCGAAGCAGCACATAAACACCCCTGCGAGAGTGGCTGCATTTGTTTTAACTTCAGGTCTTTAAATACTTTCCCAACCAGCATGTGCTGCAGGCTCAGCCCCTCTTTTGGGTGGCAGGGCTTCCCTACAGCTTTGACATTGAGAGACAGTCCTAAGCTTGGAAGGCTTAGCAGACTTCTAGCCATCTGAATGTGGGAGGTCATTTTTGTCACCCTTGATCCTTAAAAGGGTTGGCTGGATGGAATTCATGGAGCAGGCCTCACAGAGCACAACCAATGGGGTATTCAGGGGCACTATCTAAAAAGGGCTCTGGGAGGGCGGGGCTTGTGGCTCAGCGTGTAGGGTACCATCCCCATATACCAAGGCTGTGAACCCAGCCCTGGCCAAACTGCAACAGAAAAATAGCTGGGTGTCGTGGCAGGCGCCTGTAGTCCCAGCTACTCTGGAGGCTGAGGCAAGAGAATCGCCTAAGCCCAGGAGTTGGAGGTTGCTATGAGCTGTGTGACGCCATGGCACTCTACCGAGGACGATACAGTGAGACGCTGTCTCTACAAAAAATAAATAAATAAATAAATAATAAAATAGCCAGGCATTGTGGCAGGTGCCGATAGTCCCGGCTATTTGGGAGGCTGAGGTAAAGAGAATTGCTTAAGCCCAAGAGTTGGAGGATGCTGTGAGCTGTGTGACAGCACGGCATTCTACTGAGGGCAATAAAGTGAGACTGTCTCTATCAAAAAAAAAGAAAAGTGCTCTGGGGTTTAAAAGGCAAGAGTGAAACGAAGTTAACAGGCTTAAAAAAGGACATATCAGGCAGGACACCCCTCCTCCGCCCCGTCTTTCGTATCCTCTGACTTTGGGAAAAAGAACCAGCTTACCTGATGTTTCCCAAGGGTTCACCCACAGAATGTCTTCTGAGGACCATTTCAGAGGACGCATGTTCTGAAAACCACCCTCTAAGCAATGCTAGACTATGAATATGACGGGTATCACACTCCATAACTGCCTCTCACATCCCCTGCCCACAGGGAGCTCCTTCCGGAAGGGGGTAGGCCTCACTTTTCTGAGTGAGGAGCTCACTGCTGTGTGTGGGGTACAGAGAAGCCCACAGGGACCATTCCTGGCCAGGCACTCAGAACCCAGGGTGGAAGAGGGGCCCGCCCTGCCTCTGGTGCAGGGCAGGGCAGGCCTGTTCACTGGCTGTTGGAGGACGCGTGCTGGGCCTCCCAACTTGGTCACCAGGCTGGTGGGTGGCTCCCCAGCCTCCTCTGAACTCTTGCTTTCTCCCCAAAGCTGATCATACTTTTTTTTCTTTGGGGCTGATAAGTCACGCTGCTGATAGCTGGCAGCGTTTGCATCGTTGATTCATGGAGGTGGACATTTTTCATGGAGATAAGCCTATGAAGTCAGGGCTAGTCCCTGCATGGGACAAGGGAGCAGGGAGGCTACAGAGGCTGCGCAGAGTGCAGGGGGTGTGGTGTTTGCCCTGCTGTGGCATTTTCCTCTGTTGGTTTTGCCTGAGGTCTGATAAAGGAGCCTGCTGTAGCCTGAGGCCTTCTCCAGTGCTTATCTGGCCACATAATCCTCTGGCCTTGGCTGGAAACACCAGGGCTCTGCCCTGGCCTTTCTCCTACCCCCGCCCTGGCCCCTGTAGGCAGTTGGGGATAAGAGTGGAGGGAGATGGGGGTGGGGCACAGGTGGGTAGGAATAATCCTTTTGCTGTGCACTTCCCTGTTGTGACTCTGAGCTGTAGTGGCCCTATGGCTGCTGACCAGTTGAGCAGGAGGGTCACTAGGCTGTGAGTGTGGGATCTAGACCACACAGGGTTTTGAGAATATGTGTACTATTTCCAGGCTCAAAAAGAGGTCACCTGTGTGACTTACAGCCATTCCTTTGTTTTACTTGGGGCAAGTCAGGGCACCCAATGAGCCCCAGTGCCCCCATCTAAGAAGGGAGGAGGAGGAGCCCAACTGCTAGGGAGTTGGGAGGTGGAATGAGCTCATACCGTTCTAGCTGTGGCCCTCAAACTTATAATTGTCATCTTCAACATCCTTTGAAAACACTTAGAGACTGATGAAGAGAGCTTCCTCTGTTATGCTTGGAAGTACCCCTGCCAGGACACCCTGTTGCCCCCCTGTTTTACATTTGGAGACCCAAAGCAGGCTCAGTAAGGAAGAACCTAGTGGTTCTCTTGGTCAGCCTGACCCCTGGCTAGGAGATTATCTGCTATAGGAGTGTGTCTGTTGGCCTCACAGAGGAGACGGCATTTGGGCAGGGCTTTGAAGTATGAATAGGAGTTTGCTGAATGTGATGAGAGAAAAAGGCTTTCAGGGCAAAGGGAACAATTAGGGGTAGAAAGAAGTATCTGAGGCATGTGGAGAATGACTACTATCAGTGAATGGTTGGAATTGGGGTGGTTGATAGTGAGAGATAAGGGAGGGCACCTGGAGGCCAAGCGTGCTTGAGGAGTTGGAAATTTATTTGGAAGATGGTAGATGGTAAGGCAGGAAGAATAAGTTGCTCTTCTTTCCTTCCTTCCCTCTCTTTGTCCTTCCCCCACTTCTTTCCTTCTCTCCTCACCTCCTTCCTTCTGTCCTTCACAGAATCTTGCTCTGTTGTCCAGGCTAAAGTACAGTGGCATCATCATAGCTCACTGCAGTCTCCAACTCCTGGCCTCAAGGGATCCTCCTGCCTTGGTCTCCCAAATGTTGGGATTATAGGGGTGAGTCCCAGCACCTGGTCTGTTCCTTTGCCTTTTTGTCCAAGCACAGCCCTTCATAGGATGTTTGTGATTTTCTTTTTGAAAGAGTAATCCATGCTCACTGAAAGAGTTTAGACAATACAGAGTCTAAAAAAAAAAAAAAAAAAAAAAACTGATGGCAGGGTACAGTAGTTCACACTTGTAATCCCAGCTCTTTGAGAGGCTAAGGCAAGCAGGTGGGCAGATTGCTTGAGCTCAGGAGTTCGAGACCAGCTTGAGCAAGAATGAGATCCCATCTCTAAAAAGAGCTGGGTGTTGTGGGGGGTGTCTGTAGTTCCAGCTACTTGGGAGGCTGAGGCAAGGATCACTTGAGCCCAAGAGTTTCAGACTGTTGTGAGCTGTGACGCCATGGCATTCTACCAAGGGTGACAAAATGAAACTCTGTCTCAAAAAAAAAAGAAAAGAAAAGAAAAGAAAATTGATGACCTTTCACTCCCCAACCCCACCAACAAGCACTCCTGGTGTGATACTGTGCCCTGGGGTGGTCATGGTGAGTCCAGCCAGGCCCTAGAGATGGACGTCCAGGTGTGTCTAGTTTGTTTAGCTATGTAAACCGCGGCAGCCAGGTTTTGCCGGCAAGTTTTACAGATTCCTAGAACTGGGGATAGCTTCAGCACTTGGCCTTTGTGAAGGCTGCCAGATCCCTTTCCAGAGATGCTGAAGGACACTGTGGCCTTGTGCTTGGCCCGTTTCCTCCTCCTGTACAACTGAAAGCCTCAATTTTAATTTGGGTAGGTGAAGATATGCACCTCTCACCTGTCTTAACTTTGATTACTCTGGTCTTGAGTGAGTTTGTGTCACATGCCCTCCTCAAGCAGTGTGGCCCTTGGGTTCACTTGGGCCTTTCTGAGTCCTGAGCCTGGCTCTGCCCAGTGACACCAGTGGATTCCTGCTCCTTCCACCCCAGTTGGGTGTCCCAGGCAGATGCCTGAGCCCAGAAGGCAGGCAGCTCCGGACTTTGAGCCTGGGCCCTGGGCAGCCAGGGAGAGGGCGTCTCCCAGCACAGACGGCCCGACCTTTGGCAGCACCCCGACTATGTACGGGGGTGGAAGGCTCGCCTTGGCAGTTGGGCTCCCCAAGGGTTGGGGCAGGGGGGCCAGGGGCTGCCCCAGGAGGTGGTGCATGGCACAGCCTGTAACGGGTGGTGATTCACTGCTCACCCAGCCATAAAGTTGGGGTGACAGCTCAGTGCCCCAGCGCACCTCCTCCCTGGAGACTGAGCCAGATAGAGATCCCTCCCCACAGGCAGCCTGGGCATCTCTGGGACCTCTACACAGACCCACCCATTCTAACCCATTAGCTACTAGCAGGGAAACTACGTCCTGGAGAGGAGGGATCGAGTGACACGTGGGGAACTAACAGTGTTGCAGGGTCCCTTGGTCAACAGAACCCCCATTTCACAGCCCAGCATGGGGTGCAGAGCTCAGAGCCAAGTGCCCTGCCTGACTCTGTCCTGTCTGTGGAGGAGGAAGCAGGAGCTCTTGACTTGACGCAGGCCCCCCATGCTTCTGGGGGCTGTGGGGATAGAGCTAAGAACGTGGACCCTGTGGTCACAGTGTCTGGCTCAAACCTCCTGGCCTGCCTGCTGACACGGGGCACCTGCCCAGCCCCCCCCCCCCCCCCCGGCTTGTTTCCTCATCTGTAGAGTGGGATTCATAGTAGCTCCCTCATCGCTGGGATGTTTGAGGATTGATGAGTGATGTGGAGTGAAAGAATCATGATGGTGAGGGCAGCACCTGTGGCTCAAAGGAGTAGGGCACCGGCCGCATATGCTGGAGGTGGCGGGTTCAAATTTAGCCCCGGCCAAAAACCGCAAAAAAAAAAAAAAAAAAAAAAAAGTCATAATTGTGGGGCATCTGTGTGTTCTTTTGAAGGAGGGAATGGCTCTGGGGACTCCAGTCTCGGCGGACAGAGGGGTCTCCCAGGGAGTAAGCAGGCGGGAGGACGATGGGAGCCCCAGTGCCCTGCAGAGCCTCGGCAGAACGCTCTGACCCTCTCCCCAGCGTCTGGCCAGGCCAGGAATTGGGCTGCTGAATCTGGGACCCTCACAGTTCAAGCGTTACTGTGGACCCCGGGGGAGCCTCACCCTGTCCCTCGCCCCCCTTCGCCCCGCCCCCTGCCCCCCCATCTCGCCCGCCCCACCCGCCTCCCTAGCCACGCCCCCTCCCGCCTCCTCCCCTCCCCTCCCTGGTTCTACCCGGCTCATATGCCTGGCTCCCGACTGCCTTAGGGCGACTGTAGAAACAGGCCCATCTTAACACATTCGTCACCACTGGGGAAACTGAGTCCTGGGGTGAGGGGAGCAGCTGTAGTGTGGAGAGGATGGGAGGAACCCTTGCGTTCACGGTGAGGAGTGTAGGGCCGCCCCCCTCCCCCCCCCCTCCGGAGTGCACGGTGGAGGTGTGCTCTTGCTAATAATATTGGCGTTAGTCAAACAACCATGGGGGTCCCAGAGAATTTCGGGAGCCTGAGGCTTCTAAGAGACTTAACTTCTGTGCTCTTTGCCGTTCAGCCTGAGGCTGTCTCCCACTCTCACTGCTCGGCTCACCTGAGGGGCCGCAGTGGGGCAGCCTACTCCTGCTCTCCTGCCTGCCCCCTACCCTGCCTGTTGAGACCCTGTGATCTCAATCCCCCCGTTTCTCTATTCAGACCCTTCTGGGTATCCCCTCCTCCAGGAAGTGCCCCTGAGCCTCCCACAGAGTGCCCTCCCCTCTCTCCTAGCTCTACCCCTGATGAGGAGCCTCTGTCTGGCCCTGCCCTGGGCACCAGCTCAGACATAGGTCTTGTATGGTGGGGGTGGGAATTCTCTCTCAGTGAGCTTGACTTTGAGGGCTGGAGCTTGGAGCTGATTGCTTATTTGGCCAAGGTGAGTGCAGCATCTAGAGAGGCTTTCCAGGGAAATGGGCTTCTGGTCTGGGCTTTGCAGGCTGAATAGGAGTTTTCCTGGAAAAAGCACAGCAGTGAGAACCTGGGGCCTGGAAGTAGAAAGGCTATTGCTCCATGCAGGCCCTGCCCTTACCCCCCAGCTGATGGCTTCTCTCTGCCACTACTTCTCTAAGGTGCTCAGTTTTCATGGCCCAGCAGTTGCAGGGGTTCTGCCCTAGGGTTCTGTTTATTATATGCTCAGCCCCTCCTGCTGAGTGGGTGGGGGCTGAGCCTTGCTCCACCTTCTCAGGAGGGGGTGGCCCCGGAGCTCCCTGGGGTTGAGTGGTGGGGCTGCAAGGATATGCAGCATCTAAGGTAGGAGGGACCTCCCAGGATGCTGGGTGTTGGGCAGGGGTGGAGACCTGCAGAGAAGCCCCTGCCCCTTTGGGCTCCCAGAGAAGGATAAACAAGGAAACAGACGCAGATGGTGAGAAGGGCACCGGAAACACAGAACAGAGGGCAGGGCTGTGTCAGAGTGTGGCCAGGAGGCTACGTGGAAGAGGCTGAGAACTGACAAGCAGGAGCAGCTTCTTCCTAGCAGACAGGGTCACGTGCAAAGGCCCTGTGGATGTGGGGGAGCCTGATATGTTTGAAGGAGGCTGCAGGGTCCTGTGTGTGTAGGGGGCTGGAGAAACAGGATGGCAGGGCTGGCTGGATCTTGGGTGTCTGTGCAGACCCCAGCAAGGCTTTGGGAGCCCCTGAGCATTCAGAGCCAGCCTGGACTTCTCTCCAGGAGGCCGCCTACCCTGCCCTGTCTGGCTAGTCTGGGTGCTCTCCCGCAGTGTCTTTGGAGGTCATCTCAGTCCTGAGCTGCACCAGGCCAGACTGATCAAAGCCCCTGTCTGTCGGCCCCACAGTGCCAGCCCCAGCTCCCTCTGCCAGGGAACCCAGGCCTGGATGGGGTACAACAGCCACCATGTAAGGTTACACATTCCCAGGTTCCAGCATGAGGATGTGGGTGTTCTAGGATGCTCTTAATTCTGTCTACCACAGGGATACTATTATCACCTCTCACTTTACAGATAAGGTATATGGAGGCCACAGAGGCTGCAGCACTTGCTCAAGCATCCTTTGGTGGGCAGTGTTGGGTTTGGGATCTGAGCCCAGAACATGTTGAAACCCAAGCTCCTCAAACCACCTCCCCACCACAAAAAAATAACCAGGGGAGGCAAGTAACCTGTCCAGGGTTGTAGGCTTGCCAGCCCTGTCTCTCCCCAGCTGAGCCTTCCCAGATGGGATCTGGTATGAGCACTCCACACCTGCACAAGACTCTGTGGTCAGCATCAGGCTGCAGATGGGGGAAGGTGGGCAGGTGCTGTTTTGTGAATGGTGTTTGGATGAGCATTTATTTTTTATTTATTTATTTATTTATTTTTTGAGACAGAGCCTCAAGCTGTCACCCTGGATAGAGTGCCGTGGCCTCACAGCTCACAGCAACCTCCCTCCTGGGCTCAAGGGAGTCTCTTGCCTCCGCCTCCCAAGTAGCTGGGACTACAGGCGCCCGCCACAACGCCCAGCCATTTTTTTGGTTGCAGCCGTCATTGTTGTTTGGCGGGCCCAGGCTGGATTCGAACCCGTCAGCTCAGGTGTACGTGGCTGGCGCCTTAGCCCACTGAGCCACAGGCGCTGAGCCTGGATGAGCATTTAAAAGCCCTGGGGCCACACTGGACATGAGCACTCCTCGATTGGGCCCTAAGGAGGCCTCAGAGATTCAGACACCAGCAAAACCATTTGGGAGTGGGGCAGGGTTTGCTGCCGGAATGGGCAATTTGACATCACAGATGGGGGAGCTGAGAACACCCCAGGCCTCTGGCATGAAGGCCCTGCCTGGGACCGTGGCTCTAGCCTAAGGTGTAGATAAGGTGCCAGGGTGGGGTCTGGTACTTAATCCTTTCTCCTTTAAAGCAACTTGGGGTGGTGGTGGGGGTGGTGGTGGTGGATGTCAGCTGGCATGAAAAACCACCAAGCTAAATATAGCTGTGGAGCTTCCCGGAACACATTATTCTAAGTGTCCAATAATTAATGCTCAACAACACACAGCACCTTCCAGAAAGCCAAACCCACCCTGAATATCCAAGGGAGTTGTGATGGTCATTCCTGGGAAGTGGTGGGGGCTCCTGGGGGAATGTGGTGTCTCTGGTGGCCAGGCAGAGCAGGCAAATGGGCACTGGTGAGCATGTCCTTAGCCCTCTGGACTGTCAAAGATGTGGAGCTGGCGGTCCTCAGGGGTTGAGGGCAGGTGGGATTTCCAGGTGCTGCAGGTGTAGTGAGATACATTGCCTCCTACAGCAAGCCCTCCTTGCTTGCCCCAAGTGCCCTCACCCCAGCCCAGACCACTCCGTCCAGTGAAGGCTCTCTGCCATCTTTTACCAGGACCTTACCATCTCCCTGCTGTCTATCAGAAAGAGGTTTGCTAACTCTTAGTGGGTGACAGGTGGACAGGAGCCTTCTGGAGGAGCCAGTAGGCTCCCTGGGCTCCTGGCCTCTGGGTGCTCTGAACTCAGCTTTCCTGGTCCTGGAGCTGGCTCCCTGTCTGCCCAAGGCCTCCATGCCCCACCCTCTCTCACGGCTCAGCATTTGACTCAGAAGAGCCAGATGGGTAAAGACAGGCAGGACCTGCAGAAGTTTCTGGCAGATCTGAAGGGCTTTACTCGGCCCCCTTGGACTGGTGAGTCCCTCTGAGGGAGGAAGACATGGCCTGGGGTTTTGGATGGGCCCTTTTCTGCCTCCCTCAGGTACAAGCCAGGGAGAGTCTGCCTCTCCACCATCCACTGGTGGGACATCTGAGCAGCAACGTGCAGGGATCAGTGTTGTTCTGTCCCCAGACCCCCTTCCCACAAGGCCACTTGGTGGAGTGGGGGACAGGGCCTAGCTTCCCCCAGCCTGGGCCTCTGGGGGCCAGAAAGAGCAGGTTTGCTGGGTGAGAGCCTTCACTCTTGGGCAAGGGTGTTGGTGGGTGACGGGTGCCCCCTGGTGGACTTGAGGGGCACTTCCCTAGGACCTGGCCCAGGGAGGTCTGGGCCCTGGGAGCCTCAGGGCTTTGGGCCCCTGGACCTGATGGGACTCCGGCCTTATCACAAATATAAGACAATGTTCATTATTCAATTACCATAAAACACATTGTATCTTTATGCCTGTAATCGTAGCACTCTGGGAGACTGAGGAAGATGGATTTCTTGAGCTCAGGAGTTTGAAAGCAGTCTGAGCAAGAGTGAGACCCTGTCTCTACTAAAAACAGAAAATTTAGCTGGGAGGCTGGGCACGGTGGCTCAGCCTGTAATCCTAGCACTCTGGAAGGCTGAGGCGGGTGGATTGCCTGGGTTCACGGGTTTGAGACCAGTCTGAACAAGATCCCATCTCTTGAGAGGCTGAGGCAAGAGCATCGCTTGAGCCCAAGAGTTTGAGATTGCTGTGAGCTATGATGCCAAGGCACTTTATCAAGGGCGACAAGTGAGAATCTGTCTCAGAAAAAAAAAAAAAAAAAAAACGAAAGAAAATTTAGCTCTGCATTTTGGCAGGCACCTACAGTTTCAGCAATGCAGGAGGCTATGGCAGGAGGATTGCTCGAGTCCAGGAGTTTGAGGTTGCTGTGAGCTATGATACCACAGCACTCTAGCCTGGGTGATTGAGTGAGACTCTATCTAAAAAAAAAAAAGAACAAAGGTGGACAACGTGGGTTGAAGTGTGGCCAGGAAGCACACACATTCTAGCCTGGAGCCTGACAAGGTGCCCTGCCACCACCTGCAGTGACAGTGAGGTTCAGCACATCTACAAAGCTGGCATTTAGAGGAGGTAGAGGACTCAGTGGGACCCCAGCAGTTTTCCCAGACTGTATCTTTTCCTTGGAAACCCAGGACCACAGGCCCAGGTGGGCTGGCCTCAGACAAGGGCCTGGTTTACTTCTGTTCTGCCTCATGTTTGTGACAGGTGACACTGGTTTGCTTCTTATGTCTGAGAAATTCAACTTCCTACAAATATGGGTGTATTTAAGAGCAGGAAAGAAACTGAGTGGCGGCTGCCTCAGGGTCTTGGCAGGCAGACGCTGTGGGGTTCCCTGGGCAATTGCATGTGTGCTGAGCTGCCCATACAAACAGAGACAGGAACAGAAACAGTAAGCATTGAAGGTGCAAAGTGTGTCCCAAGTTAGAGGTGCACTGCTTTGCAGGCAGCATCAGGAAAGTCACAGCACTGGGTGCCCGCTTGGTCCTGCATCCTTGGGACCAGAGCAAGATTTGGCATCAGGATCCGGGTGACACCTAGTTGAGATGGTCCTGCTCTCTGCCTCTGGGAGGCCACACCAGGCTTGGCCAGGTGGCTCAGTATTTCCACTTCTTTTTTTTTTTGAGACAGTCTCACTTTGTCACCCTTGGTAGAGTGCTGTGGCATCACAGCTCACAGCAACCTTCAACTCTTGGGCTTAGGAAATTCTCTTGCCTCAGCCTCCCGAGTAGTTGGGACTACAGGTGCCTGCCACAATGCCCGGCTATTTTGTGTTGTAATTCTCATTGCTGTTTTTTTTTTTTTTTAGCTGGCTAGGGCTGGGTTCAAACCCGCTACCCTTGGTATATGAGGCCGGCACCCTACTCACTGAGCCACAGGGGCCACCCAGTGCTTCCACTTTGCAAGGGCAAATTCTTGGGTACATGAATCTAACCATTTCTATTATTCACTTACTATGACTAGAAGTGTCTTAGGGGACAAGATGTGTTGTTTTATTCATGTAAGTCATGTGGTGGGTGGGTGAATGAAGTTCGATACTAATAGGGGAGATTGGCAGGGCAGCAAGTTGTGGAATCTGGAACCTGGAATCAGGCTGCCTGGAGGCTGGGAAGCTGCCCGCGGGTGTGGTGCTTCACCACCAGGGGGCGCCCCGAAGTCTCGTCTAACAGGAGAGAGTGGGTAAGAAAGCGTGAGGTGTGTCTGTGTATGTGCCTGCACGTGAGGTGTGTGAGGTGTGCGTCTATGGATGTGTGTCCATGGGTGAGAGTGTATGTCCCTAGTTGTGAGAGTGTGTCTGTGTGTGGGAGGGTGTGTGAGTGGGCATGTGTCCGTGTGTTTGTTGTGATTCATGACAATCCCCCAGCTGACCCCAGACTAGAATCTTCTTGACTCTGAGTGACTTCAGGTGGCTGCCACCTGGCACTGTTCAGGTTGTGTCTGGATTTGGGGTCAGGCATGTGTGGCATGATCCAGGACAACTGTGACAACCTGGTGATGGCCCTGCCAGTGCAGCCTGTGTCCCTGTGGGGCCGAGCTGTCCTGATACTGTCCTACGGGTCCCTCACCACTCCAAGTGGGGACTTGCGTTGCAGGTAAGCCCTGACTAAGATCCCCATGGGTGGGGCCCAGCGACCGCAAGCTGCTTGGGGGTTAGAGGTGAGTGAGTCTGGCTATGACACCTGCTGTCCTCTGTTCTGCCTGATCGTGCCCTGGCCAGGGCAGGTGCAGTGTTCTGGGTGGGCATGGTAAGGGGTGGCCCCACCCAGATGCTTCCAGCAGGGCTGCTCTTCTGAGTAGGGTCATGGAAGGTGGGAGGATGGAGCCTGGGGCAGGGCCTAGCTCCCTGCAGTCTGGGCCTCTGTGGGCAGAAAGAGCAGGTTTGCTGGGTGGGAGCCCCCAGGTGCTGAGTTCGCTGTGTCCCTGTCCTCTTCCCACTGTGTACCCCACCAGCCCCTCCTCTAGAGATGCCTCCACCAACTTCCCCTTCCTGGCCTGTGAGCAGCCTTGGGCTGGAGCTGCCCACTCTGACTGTCACCAGGACCCTGAGGGCCTGGTCATCTATGGGCTCTGCTGACAGCCCTGGGCCTCTGAGGATGTGTGGGGCAGCCACCCTGCTCCCTGGGTCTGAGCTCGGGTGGTTTGGGGCCGGTGAGTCCGAGAGAAGTGCTGTCCTGCACACACTGGGGATACTGTGCTGGGGCTTCGGGACAGACCCCTGCCAGCTGCTGTCACCACCAGGGTCTCTTAGAGAACTTTCTTTCTTTCTTTCTTTTTTTTTTTTTTTTTTTGAGACAGAGCCTCAAACTGTCACCCTGGATAGAATGCTGTGGCTTCATAGCTCACAGCAACCTCCAATTCCTGGGATCAAGCGAGTCTCCTGCCTCTGCCTCCCAAGCAGCTGGGACTACAGGTGCCCACCACAACGCCTGGCCAGTTTTTGTTTGCAGCCGTCATTGTTGTTTGGCGGGCCCGGGCTG
>CAUYON010031428.1:0-28035 GCA_963573935.1 Arctocebus calabarensis
CACAGGGCACGATTCATATACATTCAGAAATATTTTGATCGTACTGTTACAGATATCCTTCATGGCATTTCCTTGATCACTATATAAAGACATTAATACTCTACCTTTAATAAGTTTCGCCAGTACCCTGCTAAGATGCACAGTAGGTGTGTTCCCACTAATTGCCCTCCCTCTAAACCAGTCTCTTATAGCCATCTGCTCTTTGATAAACCAAACAAAAGCATACACTGGGGAAAAGAAGCCCTATTCAACTAATGGTGCTGGAAGAACTAGATAACCACATGTACAAGACTAAAACTGGACCAACATATTTCACCACTTACAAAAAATTGACTCAAGATGGATAAAAGATTTAAATCTAGGACACAAAACAATAAAAATCTTGGAAGAATGTATGGGAAAAACTTGATGATGTTGGATATTGGAAAGATCTTATGACAAAGACTTCAGCAGCCATCACAACAAAAAAAATAAACAAATGAGACTTAATTAAGATGACAAGCTTCTGCACAGCTAAGGACATAACAAGCAAAAAGATAGCCTTCAGAACTGGAAAAGATATTTTCAAGGTATGAATCTGACAAAATGTGAATAAATAGAATCTGCAGAGAATTCAAATTAGTCAACAAAAACAGGGCAAACAATCCCATCTATTACTGGACAAGAGATATGAACAGAACATTCTCTGAGGAAACAGATGAATGGCTCAAAAACATTTGAAAAAAGGCTCATCGTCCCTGAACATTAGAGAAATGCAAATCAAACTACCCTGAGATAACACCTAACCTCAATAAGAATAGCCAACATCAGAAAGTCTCAAAGCTTCAGATGCTGGAGTAGATGTGAAGAGAACGGAACACTTTTATACTGTTGGTAGGCCTGCAAACTAAAACAACCTCTTCGGAAGGAAATATGGAGAATCTTCAAAGAACTCAAATTAGACTTCTCATTTTACCCCACAATCCCACTACTAGGCTTCTACCCAGAAGAAAAAAATATATATATCATAAGGACATTCACATTAGATTGTTTATTACAGCTCAATTTACAGTCACCCAAATGTGCAAACAATCTAAATGTCCACTAATCTGGGAACGGTTTAACAAGTTGTTATATATGTATACCATGGAATACTACTCAGCCCATTAAAAAACATGAAGACTTTATATCATTTGTATTAACCCAGGTGGAGCTGAAACACATTCTTCTTAGTTAAGTATTACAAGAATGGTGATATAAAATTCTAATGTACTCATGAAGCTAGCAGGTAATCCAATACATGCCCACATCAGAGAAAAACTCAAGTTAATTCAAGGTGAGGAGGGAAATGAAGAAACTTGGAGAGGGGAGGAGGGAGGCATTGGATGTGCTCCCACGTAATGGGTACAATATTGGGATACATGCCACATCTCTTGGGGGTGAGACACAAATATAAAAGAGACTACCTAATTAATCTCAAGCAAAATAAATAAATAAATAATAAAAACAAAAATGTAAAAAAACCAAACAAAATGTCATACTGTCTCCTAAAATATGTATTATTATTATATGTCAAATTAAAATTTTAAACATTAAGTAAATGAATATTTTTTATACATACAAAAAAGGAAGAATGGTCCAAGTGTGTTGACTGGTCTTAGACCCCCTAATCTAGGAAATGTATGCAATCATATCCATACATCCATATGTAGACATTTGTATCTATATATTTCTATATCTATCCACATATGGAGGGCTATGAAATTATACTGGCACCTCAAATTCCACCCCATCATAAGGTTTATTTTTATTCTTCTCCAATTTTTATTTGTAACATCTCCAATGGTGGGAAACATGGCTCTCATTTTCCATAATGTATTCACTTATTTTCCAATTATTGTGCATATATATTTTTGTAATGACTAACCTATGTCCCTGTGGAAAACAATGTATTATGTTTTTTCCTGAATAATCTGTAGTCACAGATTTTGGAGAAGATTCCCACAAAAGTGACTTTCCCCTTCTCATTATATCATATAAAGGGGTCATGATATAAACATGTCTTATTACTGATGATAATAAACTTGATCACATGGTTATAGTAGTGTTTGCATGATTTCTCCATTAAAAGGTTACTACATTTTTGCTTTCCATACTTTGTTCAAAGAAATGTGTCACCACTCCCAATCCACGGAAATGGGAAGGGGACTAAGCACCATCTTCTGGTGGTAGAGATGGCAAATAGAATTCTAAAAATGATCCTTAATCATCCTTGACTTAATTCCCTCCCATTGAGTGTGGGACAGATCTGTGACTCTCACATGAATCCATTAAAAGCAGGGCATTGTCTGGGGCTTTGGTGGGGTTGGGGGAAGACCAGAAGAATGAAAGGGGTAAGAGGGAAAGGAATATAGATACCAAGGGGATTACTTATTTATGAGATAGAGTGAACCCTATCCAACAGCCAACAGGAAGAAAGGAACCCCGTGCTACAACACAGGGACCTGAACTCAGCCAACAACCTCAATGAACTTGGAAGCGCTGTTGTCCTAAAACTTCCAGATGAGAGCCCAGCCTATCTGACACACTGACATCAGTCTGTGAGACACTGAGAATCTGCTGAGCCTGCAGAGACCACAAACCTGAAGAACTCAGAGATAATAAATGGGTGTTGTTTTAAGCAGCTAAATTTGTGGTAACTTGCTACGAGCAAGGTAAGACTAAGAAAGGTTATCAAAGAATTAGTGGATGTCACATGTTAAAACTACCACTTGCTATTAGTAAACTTTAGTGGAGATACTTTGAGGTTATGGAAATATTTAATTTTTTAAATTTCCAATCTCCATGAGTTTTATTCCTTCTTATTTTATTTTATGGTCTAGGATTTCCAACATGATGTTGAATATGAGTGGAGAGAGAGGACATTTGTCTTATTTCTAATCTTAGGAGTAAAATATTCCTTCTCTCACTGCTTAGTATATTGTTAGCTATAGACTTTTTGTAAATTCACATTATTAAATAAAAGTGATTCTTGTTAATTTTTAGTTTGCTGAGAGTTTTTATCATGATTGGATGTTGGATTTTATTTAGTGATTTTTTTTCTGTGTCTATAGAGATAATCATATGGTCTTGCTTTATTAGTCTTTTATATGGTGAATTATATTAATTTTTTTTGAATGTTGAACAAGCCACGCATTCCTAGAATTAACCCCACTTGTTTAAAATATTCCCTTTTTATGCATTGTTAGATTCAGTGTGCTATGTTTTGAGTATTCTGTCTCTATATTTACTAAAGTTTTTGTTTGGTAGCATTCTTTTTTTGTAATACCTTTGCTTCATTTTTATTTCGGGTAGTCCTGGCCTTAGAAAATGGATTGGAAAGTATTCTTTTTGCTTCTACATTGGGGGAAAAGTTGTGTATAACAAGTGTATTTCTTTCTTATGTGTTCGGCAGAATTTGCCAGTGGAACACTCTAAGTCTTGCTTGGTGAATATTACACCTGCTCTTGAAGAGTAAATGTATTCTTTCTGTTTTGGGTATTTTCATTTTTGCTTTGGATTCTTTCAGGGCAAAACTTGCTTCAGGTTTCTCCAAAGATAATTTGTCTCTGGACTAGAGGAGGTTAAGCAGAGCAACATATGCATCATTTGGAGATTTAAGTATTATTTGTGCTATGCCTTTGAGAGGCTCTTTGCAAGCTCTTCTTCCTTTCAATCTCTCTCTCTAGTATTCTACTGTTAGTTGTTATTCCAAGCATCTTAGCTGCGTAGTGATGCTGGTATGATCTCTGTTGTTCTAATTAGAGCTTGGTGTTAGGTTTATGACAAGTCCCTTTGTTTCAGTGCTGCGGCCTCCTCTGTCCTCTGACCCTCCCTTGCTTCAGCTGTGGCCTCAGCACATTAACTCTGTTCTACTCCAGGGATAGGACCTCTACCACCACTATTTTCTTCTTCCAGCTCTAGCAAGGGTTTCCTTCTGCTCTAAGGCCATTCATTGTCCTTCCCCCTCAGATAAAGGAGATTATTCCATAGTGGGAATACAAGGGAAGGGCCCAGAAGAGGCACTTGTTTTCCTGCATGACAAATACTTCTTGCATTTTGGTCTGCACCATGATATCTCTTCTTAGGCCTCTTTCTGATCTTTTCAGAATGTACCCAGGGATTCTGTAGAGAATAAGCCTGAAAATTATCGTAGACCCACTTCTAACTATGACCTTCCAGAGGTTTCTTCTGTTCCACTAACCTGAACTCAACATTTGCTCATTTGTCAGCTATTCTAGCTGAACTCTTGTTATTGACTTCTGCTTATATCTGTCCCAAGTAAATTCAAGGTCACATCTTCCTTCCTATTGAAGGTGTTATGTCTCCTTAGATCTTGAGTCAGCTTTCGGCAAGCTCTGCTCTCTGAGGGGTTTTAAAAATGCCAGGAATGTGAAGGTAGCATGGCCCCTTTTCATTGCTTGAATGCTTTTTCTAGCTGAACAATGACCATTTGGTAGATTATAGGTACCTCAGTGTAAATGTAATAAAATTATTTTCTCATGAACTGCTCTATCTCATATCAGAAACAATCAGCCTCCCCAAACAAGCTGTTATTCTAGAATGAAATCTCAGGACTGTTTGCTTATTGGGCTTCAGTAATTGGGGGATGGTTTACATTTAAATAGTGTTTTTAAAAATGAGACAGAATATAGGGTAGTCAAAAGTGTAGAAAGTGCATTATAGTTCCAAGGGAACAGAATGTGCAAAGCGCAAGGCATGAAACAAGCACAAACTTTTGAAACTATAAGCAGCACAGTGTTTCTGAATCATAAGCTACACATGTTTACAGAAGATAGCTTTTAAAGCAAATTAAATATTGCTATAACATTTTAGACTATCAAAAGCTTTATCTTTTCTTATTTTTTTCTCGTATTATACTCTTCATACAAAGATCAAAATATTGAGGAAATCAGACCCTTATTCTATCTATTCCCTGCTTAATTGCCAATGTTTTCACATGCACAAAACTCTTCAAGTTATCCATTTCTATGCTCCTAAGTACCTGTGCAGATTGGTCTATTTTGTCTCAGCCCCAATGTGCCCATCTGTCACCTGAGTCAATGGTCCTTTCCCTGACTCCCTCGCAGGGATAGAGTGAACGTATTGTGAAACAAAGGACAATAACACATTGTCAAAGGCAAAAAGCACCCTTAAAATGCAACATAAACAGGTTACATCCCTGCCAAGAAAGATTTTCTGGATTCCTAGATTGGCTAAATGTCCTTTCTCTGTGCTCTCATAACACCCTTACTTACATCTGTTTTATCACTTAGAATATTTTATTGAAATTATCTGTTCATGCACGTTATTTCCTCTAGTAGACAATAAATTCTTTAAATCTAGGAACCACAGAGTATTTATCTTCATGTCTTCTGCCCTTAGCTTCACATTACATATCTGTTTTACTGAATTGGAGTTCATTAATAGACAAATTGTGTCTCTCCAGAAGCAAGCTGTTTCTTGGGGCTCCCTTTTGGCCGGGATCACCTTCTATTATGTATGAGATCTGGTCAGGCTCCCTGATGGCCCCTTTGGGCAGCATCATGCTGCCTATTTCTATGAAGGCAGCCTCCATAAAATCTTTGTAGGTAGGGAAGCTTTTACCTCTCTTTCCAGATAACCCCAATATTGCTCAAACTCTCTAACACCAAAGATTCTCATCTCATAAAAAAAAAATTGGATGAAACTCAAATAGAACCATAAAATATCAGAGTTTTAAGGGTGTTTTGAGATTGCTAGTAAATTCCTCTCTGAAAACAGTTGTTGCCAGGAGGCAGAGGGAGGCTATGAGAGGAGTAGAAATGAGATCTTGGAGGAGTAGGCTATGATATCTTGATGAGGGCAAGGCATGAAAGTGGAGCATAACATTATCTTCCTTTTTAGCTTTTCTCCATTTTGCCAAGCAGCAGCCTTAGTCCCTTCTATTCTTTGAGCCTTAAAATACCCTATCCCTGGGTAGGGTACATCTTGGCCTATACATATTGTTAGAGGTGAAGAAGAGGAAATTTTCTTAAAAAATCCTAGCCGAGGATCTCATGTGCATAGGAATTATAAATTAATAACGTGTTTAGATTCTAAAGACCTATGTCAGGGCATGGAGATAAATCTCTTTTGTAAACCAGGAAGGCTGCTTCAGGGTAAGAGAGAGTGTTAGCAGTGGTGGTTCTAAAAGAGCCAGGGGCCATACTTTCTCTTATTGAGGGTCACTCTACAGCACTTGATGCATCAGGACATGATTGGCTGGGATTCTTGAGAAATAATCTAGGGAATCCTGTGTTGGGCCTGGGTAAACCTTTTGTGCCTCAGAATTTAATGCTGAACTCCAGCAGGGGCAGAGTAGGCCTCCCTTCACCCCCACAGTGCTGTGACACAGGAAAGGGGCACACCCCAGGGGTCACAGCAGAATGTTAGCAGGCCTCCAAGTGCTTGGCAGAATGCCCAGCATGCATTTCTTTCAACCAGAGAGAGAAGACAGATCTTTGTGGGAATGAGATTCAGAAACTCGGGAATACGTTGGAAATGGGCCAAATGTTGAATCCTGAAAGAAAAAGAGAAACTCCAGGCATTGGACTGATGTCCCTGGTTGGAACAATTGAGTTACATATATACACGTGCGTCTATATATACTCACATGTGTTTATGTATATGTGCATATATTTATTTCATATTTCATAATTTGTAATGTTCAGACGTATAACAGTTACATTCCAGGAGGCAGATTTAAACTAGGTCTTTGGGAATCTGAAGATTTTGTCCAATGAGCTTTAAACCGTCCTTGGAAATTAAAACTGGAAGAGACCTTAGAAATTGACCCTGACTTTCTGCTCCTGTTTTGTAGATGAGGAAAATAAGGCCTGGAGAAATGACTTGACTTACTCAGCAACACCTGGGGAGAACTATTGGAAGTCTTCCTAAATTCAGGGCAGATCAAGCCTTTTTACCCATTTCTCTGAGCAGGCCCCGTTGGATCTCAGGACTGAGGGCTGTTATCCTCACCTGTCTGTGCTATGTTTAGAGACAACTGATGCATTGTCACTAATAGTTCTAGTCCCATTTTTGTGGGCAAGTAAGACATTGCTCATTTCTGCACATTTCTGCACATTCACTGAAGAAAGCTGAGGTCTAGAGAGGTTAAGTGACTTGTCCAAGATCTCTTGTGTAAGAAATGGAGAACACTGACTTAAACCACAGACCATCTGCCTCTCAGTCTATTAAAGTCAGTCAAGGGGAAATGAAAACAATCAAGAAGTTAGGAAGCCACGAGTGTGAGTGTCTGGGATTTCTGCAGGTTCTAATCCCAAGCCTCCATGGTACAGCCCTGTGTGCAGATTGCCTGCATGCACTGTGATTTTGTTCTCGCTGGTCCCTCTTTTAAGGAATCTCCTATCTCCCCATTTACCTCTTCCAGCTGGTAAACTCCTATGTTAAGACTTTATAAATATTTTCATTGCCATATCCCTCTTCCTTCCTAGAAGAGAAGTTGTTTTAATTTCCAAGGTTCTTCCAGTGGCTTTTTGTACCTCTATTTTATCTTAGGGGTAAGCCAGGCTATGCTAGAATCATCTTCTCCTCTTGGTGAGGCAGGAATAGTGTGCAACTCTTCATGAGTGCTCTTCCTGGGACCTGGCACATGAAGGGTATTCAGTACACCTTTGGTGAGCAGATATACTATAAATATTATCCCAGAGAAATCAGCTCACTACAGTCTATCAGACACTAACTATGTAGTACTTTACACAGAGTGAAGGTTCCCAGAAACCAAACTGTCACCCAAGACCCTTACTGGTGTCTTCTTTCTTACTGCATTGTCCTCAGCAAGTGACACCTGTCTTCCCAGAATGCTGCCCTCCTGGTTCTTAGTCGCTTTTCCACTGACCATGTAAACACATTGGCTGAGAACATCAGAGGGAAGATATTTTGATAGAAAATGTTTGAAATGTTGGATAGAATAGACAAGTGTTTCAAGATGAAGAAATTAAAACAAAGAAAGGGCAGCTCTGGTATTGTGAGAGCTCACCTAAAAGTCCTTCCACAGCTGAAACCCTGAGATGATACTTCTTATGTGTAGCAAAAAGTCTGCAGGGATAGAAAACCAAAGCTATGTCTGTTGAGTTTTGTGATGGCGTTCATACATGAAGCTATGAATCTGATGACACCCAGTTCTCTTTGGTTAGAGTAAAAGCTGAGGATAGGAGGAGAACCAATCTTTCTTCCAGCTCCATTTAATGGTCTAAGACTCAGCTGCCCTTTGATCTTGGAGCGGAGATTTGGCTTTCAGGGAGAGAGTTCACAGGTGGCAAGATGTAAACAAAACAACATCCCAGGGCCTTTGTCAGGCCTTTAGAAAACAAAGTGGAAACATGGTTGGCTCCTGAGCTGACCAAGCTGACCAGACATTAAATAATGAGTCTGACACATAGCAAAGTCTTCACACCCTCTGGCACTCACAGGGGTCTATGCCGGGGTGATGTTCTTCCAAAGGGGTCACTGGACTTCCCTTGGCGTGACCTTTCAGTAGAACGATGTTTTTTCTTGTGCACGAGGCTTTGATCACTAAAAAGAAAACGTGAATCCTTGTCCTGGCTTTACCACTGTGCATTTCCCACACAGTCTCAGAGTCCATCTCAGAGTGAATTCTATGGGACCGATGTGGGAAGAATTAAGAAATAGTAAGTGGTTCATTCAAAGAGGGAATGAATTCAGGTACTTTAGAAGTCTTTTTCCATTTTGTCCTTACAGAGGGACAGGGGCTGGTGCTGTTTCCTGAGAACCTGTCCTATCCATGGTCCCATGCCGAGGTACCTTCCTGGAGTTTCTACCTGGGCCTCCCAGGGCCTGGCAGGAAGTGAAGGAAGGAGCTCTGCAGGGAGGACAAGTAGGTTTCATTAGTTGCTGGTTCAGAGGGAGCCCAGTGGTCAGGGGCAGAGGATGGGCTCGTCTCCTTCACTCACATCAGGGCCAAAAGCTCTTCTTTCTTTCTTGAGTACGGACTCACTCCTGGCCTCTCCCCTGTTATCCTATGAATTCCTTTGGAGCAAGAAACAGCATTTGTGTATTTTGAAAAGTCAAGGGCCAGTGTTAAATGTTCCTCCCTCTGAGAGAAAGCACATTGCCCTCCTCATTGTCGGGCTGGGGAAGAAACCCCAGCCCTGCCGTGTGCTCAGGACTTCAACCAGGCCTGCTTGGTGCCAGGCTTTCCCCTCCACGCTGGGCCCCGAGAGCCAGCAGCGGGGCTCAGCTGCAGTTAATTTTCATTTGCTGTTTGTATATAAATGCTTTTAGTACTTAAACTAAATTCAGATCAATTAAACTAATGTTGTTTGACATAATATTCCTTGTTCCAAAATCAATATCCCTTCATTTGACAGACTTATTCTTGAATTCAGGATGTTTATTGTTCTTAAAGCTTACCTATAGACCTGGTTTTTGTCTTTAATGATATAAAACAGCTCTTCCTCACATACTGTACGCCAGCATGTAATGGGGTTCATATTTCTCTGGTAAATATCTTTAATTGTACCATCATGCCTTTTAATCTCGGCAGTACATGACCACGCTTCCTCTGCCTCCATTTGTCTCCTTGGTTTTAAATGCATTTCTTCAGCAGTGTCTGTTGGAAGAGCCAGATTGTGCTATATGGGCCAGTGCTCCCTGTTTCCAAAGAGCAGGGCCGACTGTGTCCTCCCCACCCAGCGACTTGACTGTGGGTGCTGATTCTTCATCAGAACCCCACCTCCCCCTCAGCCCCTACCCAGTCATCATAAAGTAACATACGGCCACTAAAACACGACACATTTTCTCATGTGGTCTCCCCATGCCCTGCAGCTCTTCTTCACCCTGCCTTTGGCTCTTATAAATCTTGTTCTGTTTTCTCTGGCCTCTGTCCAGAGACAGGCCTTGCTGGGCTCTGGGGAGGGAAGCCTGGGGGTCATTTATCACTTGAACAGTGGGAATGGGGGACTGAACAGTAGTTTTTTTGCCATCACCATGGCAGGGGTCTGTGCACAGTTACTTAATTGGAAGAACCTGGCCCCTGTTCCCATAACCACCCCACCTTAATAGCTTTGCCCAGCTCAGGCTTACTCAGTTCGCAACAGTGGATCAGGTCTGCTGAGAGGAAGGAGCTCTCCGTGATGGAAGAGGAATTGTTTGCCATGTTTTCCATTCCTTTTTTTTTTTTTCCCTCCAGGCAAATATTTTCTTTAAATTAATAGTCATTGAAATGATATAAGCTGGCATCTGTGAGAGCTTTAATCAGCCTCTGAAATACACAGAACTTTGCTCTGTGAGGAGCCTTCAGACAGTACAAAGCCTCATGAAATCCGAGCTGGTCCTGTTCTTCTGTCTTCCTACTGGAAGGGCTCGGCAGAGCGTGCCCAGACCCGGGGCAGGAACCACTCTGCCCACGCCCAGCACGTGCACACACACACACACACACACACACACACGGTTTGTTTTTCTATATTATTTTTCAAAGAAACATAGATTGAGATCATAGAGATTTTGTTTAACCCAGGAGTCCTTAACTTTAAATATTGCTGAGGTTCTTCTGAGTGGAGGAATGGGAAAATAAATAGTTTGTGCTACCTCGTTTGTTGTCTATGAACTGTACACACAGCTTAACTTTTGTTCTGCCTGACAAGTGTGACTTGCTCTCCTAGGGTCTGGTCTGTCTCTATCCGCTTCTGTCTTGTTTTTCTCTGCTCTCAAATTTATTCTTTCCCCTCATTTTCTTCTCTTCTCATCCCACCTCCCTCTGTCCACAGTATCCCATCTGCAGTAATATTCTGTGTACTCTGAAGAGGGCTATAGTAAATCTTTTGTAGGCGTGAGCTGAATAAAACAGCAATGGTTAATACAAACTGCAGGGAAGTGCGTTCCCACAGGCCCTCTCCTCAGCGAGCGTGTCTCTTCCCGTGAGACACCTTTGATCATGGCCTTGGTGACCACAAGTGGCTGCATTTTGTTTCCATTTCTCCCGATTCCCATTGCCTCCAACTGATTGCTTGGCCTTCCTTTGCTGAGTCCTGTTTCTGAGAGGAGCTAGTCCGACTGCGAGAGTTGCAACTGCCCGGTCACACTCTGGAGAGAAATTTCTGAAGGGCCTTTGGCCTCTCGCTCAGCTCCACCCTGGGAAGGCTGTGAGCAGGGGCCGGAGTGGAGGTCCTGGGTTTAATCAGAGAAGGCCGTGAGGGCCCCCACTCTCACTGAAATGACTTAGGAAGGGTCAAGAAGAGGAAGTAGATATTCTAGAGACCTCCATCCACTGCCCCCTGGGAAGGAGTGCTGTGGCCACTGCCCCTCAGGACTTTACAGATGGTCAGTGCTTGCCTCTGCCCGACTCTTGACACCACGCATGAGCAGACTTTATTGTTTTGTTTTAATTGTTATTTAATCCCCACCATTTCCATGTGGAGTTGTAAGGGCTGAGATTGTCAAGCCCATTTCACACAAGAGGAAAGTGAGCTCCAGAATGGAGATTTCTGCAGGGTCTCTTAGCTCATGTACAGAGGTGACAGGATTTGGATCTGGGCTTCTGGTACCTACACTGTGACTTTCTCCCCTGCATGGTACTGCATCCCTTTCAAAGGCGAACCTTCACTCCTGGGCTCTGCTGTCATGCTTGCTTCCCTTTTCTGAAAGTACTTAAAAGTACTCAGTTTTAGCCCTGCCCAGAGCCAGGCTCTCCAGAATGCTGATCAGAGGCCATTCAAGTGGCTGAGCAAAGAGGCAAACTTTCAGGAGCCCTGGAGAAAAGCATCCTTCATGGGGGGGGGGGCTATCACCCAGTTCTCACCTCCTAATCAAAGTAATGTTTGACTATTTCTGTCTGCAGAACATTTCAGGCATTTTTGGTCCCCTCCAGAATCCCTGTACGTGAGGATGTATAGCTCAACTCCTCCTTACCTACCACATGTTGGATGGAGATACAGGTAAGTGAGATCATGCAATGTGATGGCCTAGTTAAGGACAGGGTATGTGGGAGGCCCTGAGTGAATGTCAGACTGACTGCTTTCTAGTGGGAGATTTGCAGGTGACAGTCTGGAAAATGGATGGTCAGGTCGTCCAGCTCTGGTTTAGGTAATAATCCTGTGTTCAGGCTCTTTTTATTTGGGTATCCCTAAAATCTGGCTCTTTGGTTTATAGACTCTGAGATGGGCCATGGTTTAAAAGAGATGGATTCTTAAGGGAAGCTTCTTAAATGAATTTGGGTTATAAGAATGCCATTTGGACACTTGGTTTATCTGGTTTCTCTCCATGTGAGGAAAAATGATATTCTGAAATGGTATAAAGAAGTCTAATGAAAAGTATACAGTTATTCAAATATGAAGCATCTCTAAGAATTAATTTTAATTCAAATTCAAATAAAGAATACAACAAATTTGAAAACAATTTTTAATCCATTCCTTTATTTTATCTTTACCATAGCCTTCTAAGATGGCATTAGTATCATTCCCACCTTGCAGATGTAAAAAACTGAGATTCAGAAAAATAAGTGGCTTTTTGAAGGCCAGTTTCAATTGGCAAGTAAATACCCCCTATATTCCTTCTCCTTTTTTTCAAAGAATCATAGACACCTGATAAAGATGACAGAATGCAGAAAAGAAACTTTGTAAACTAGCATACAGTCCTCAAGAATATTTCATAAAATTGACACTAAGATTTCTTAATAATGAAGCTTATTATTAAACAATCACAGGACTAGGCTTCCGTCAGATACCCAATATGATATGGATCACTCATCAGCTTGCATATTATGTAGGTCTTAGGATTGAGAAACTTCTAAATAAATATAGTATGTTAACTTTTAAAATAAGGGAGATCTTAATAACAAAACCAAAAGTTTTGATTGGGAATAGGCAATGAATCAGATAAATAAAATAAATATGCGGAGGGGGGGCTGCAAATGGAATGTTCTCTTAGCAATTTCCATGAAAGGTTTGGTGTCCTTCCTGGTAGCTCAGGATTGCAAAATCTAAGTCAAATCTAATGCATTTGTCTTTTGCAGTTAAGAACCATTCTCAAACCCATTCAACGTTTGCCTTCCAATAGTTTCACAAAGCAGATTTTGCCTGTAGCACTGTTCTCCTTTAATTATAAAAAGCCAGTGTACTAGCAAGAGAAAGGCCTGCCATGTGTTTCTGATTCATTTAGGCTTAACCTCAGCCTTCTGTTAGCTACGAAAAAGGCAATATTCTAGAACTCATCTTAATAAGCAATGTTAGTAAAAACCCTTGTAAGAAACAAGTTTTGATTTTGCTGGGAATAGTGAGAGTGTTTCTCAGGAGCGTAACTCCTGAGCACTTTGGGTAGGATTTGGAACTCAGCCACTGTGCACTGAAAGTGAAGAGTGCATTGTGAGAGGCATAACTTCTTCAGTCTCGACTGAGGATCAATCTTTGTCAAACTGGAGTTAGTTAGGTCTCAGGGGATCAAGGGGAAGTAGTAATTTAGGAGAAAAAGAGTTGTTACGTAGGGCTGCTATTTACCTTACATTAAATATGGGGAAACAGTGGTTAATAAAATAGTTTTATATTTTTCCTTTAAAAAATAGCCATAATGTATGAAATATAACAGTATTTAGGCTTTAAAACTAAACAATAGACCTTATGATTTAATTTTTATAAAGAAAAAAAAAAAAAAGGGGGAAAGCCTTGCTTTCCTTTCAATGTTTTTAAACTTTTTGCCATCTAGTTATTAATTGGGTCGATTTTTTTTTTAAGAGGATCATTCATCTTTACTGTGAACCTTTTCCCCTCCTTGGGCTCATTATGTTAAACATTGAGTTTAACCCACACATTAGGGGAAAAAGTAATATTTCTGTTGGTTTAAACTGCCACATTGACTCATATAATGGAAAAATGGCTAACTGGATGTGGGGGAAGATATTTCGGTAGAAACAAACATCCCCAGAAAAAGATTAGCTCTAGCTGCAAACTTGAGTTCCCCTGGTTCCTCCTTGCCTAGTGCAAGGGTGTGGCAGAGAGGATGTTGGCTTGCTGGCAGCCCTGCCATGAGCTGGCCCTTCTGTCTTCTAACCTAAAGTTACCTCTCATTGAAGAGATTCTGGGTGAAAGGGCAAAGAGCAAAGCAGTTGCCTTCTTGCCCCCAGCCTTTCTTTTGTTTACTTGTGCTGAATCTGAGTCTACTGTTTGCTGTGTTTTGTGTGTATCTGTGTATGCTGTGTTGTTGTGTACTTTTTCTCCTGAGTGACAACACAAACCTTCATCTTCATGTGGAATAAGCTTTCATGCCTCCCTATGGGAATGTTATGCCCCTACCTTACCGGTATCTGGTATATGGTCAGAGTTTAATAATAATTACTAAAAATTATTGAAAGAATCTTAAATATGTGGGAGAAAAGGTGAGAGGTGGCGTAATACCATGGGTAAAGGTGTAAAGGTGTGTGTTTAAGAACTGCATGTTTTACTTCTAATCCTAGGTTTTCCACGTATTAGACATTAGGTTAAGGTTTAGGTCATGTGTGAAGTATACATAAGAATACCTACTTTCAATTGTGTACAAATTAATGAATTTATGTATATATAAGTCTAGACACATTTCATGCATTCAATAAATAATTGCTGTTTGTTTGCTTGTTGATTTAGAGCAGGGGTTCTCAACCTTCCGAATGCCTCCTAATATTGTGACCCTTTAATACAGTTCCTCATGTTGTGGTGACCCCCAACCATAAAATTATTTTCATTGCTACTTCATAATTGTAATTATGCTACTGATATGAATTATAATGTAAATATCTGATATGCAGGATGTATTTTCATTGTTACAAAGGGGTCACGACTCACAGGTTGAGAACCACTGGTTTAGGGCAAAGTCTAGCATTGTGCGTAGAGTGAGACAGCTGTGGTTTAAATTCTGAACACTTAATTATCAGTTTAGTTAAGTCACTTAACATTTCTAAACCTTTATTTCTTCATAATAAAATAGAGGTAATGACTTACTCAAAGGGTTGTTGGAAGGATTAAATAAGTGGTGTGTGTGTGTGTGTGTTTGCTCACATGTGTGATGATGATGTATGGGGCCCACATCCTTAGTCTTTTTGAAAATATTCAGAAAGCATCTTCTTCAAGGAAGCCCAAAGCTTTTGTCTTTTGAGATGGCTTCATAGGCTGTATCTTCAGGGAAGATGAAGAGGAAATCAAGGTTTACTTCAGTCAGTTACAGTAAGAGGAAGGGAAACTTAATAACTTGGTTACAACATCAATTTCAGGCATGCCTTATATTGGCAGAGCAGAACCAAAACTATCTTGTTCTAGTGACCTTGGTTGAAAATGAGTGCCTCTTTATTATTGCTAATATGCAGTACAGTGAATACCAGAAAAATCTGGCAACTGATACTGTTAAGAAATGATATTTCCCTACACTATATGAATATTTCAAAATTTGAATATAAAATGTTGGAGATAAAGTGGCAATAATATTTGCTTTTTGATAAAACTTTAAATTTATTCTAGCATTTCCAAAGTTCATTCTATGATGGTGTTACTCAGTTTCTGCCTTGACTTCAAGCCAAATATTGATTTTAATAATCAGCCATTCAACAGTGGGCTCAAATGGTGCTTTTGGACCAATGTGTAACATTAGTCAATAGCTGAAAAATCAGAACTTGGGGTCTTACCCCAAGAGCACCATCTGCTAAGATCTGTGGAAACTGGCAGTGATCTACTGAAGAAATCTCAAGTTATAAGTGACAGCAAAGACAGACAAGAGACATAGAGTAGAATTAAAAGTGGGAGCTCAAGGATCCTTTGACCATCATGGGATTCTGGCAATGACCCAGAATGCTTGCTCCTTCCTGATTTTACTGAAGTCCATTTGCCCAGAGAGTAAGAGGAGGGAGGGAACAAAGATGTCAGCAGTTTCTTGGATTGACCATATCAGCTCCTATTACTATTATTAACCTTAAGGGTAGGCTTCAGAAATCTGAAATCTGAGTCTTGTATTGGGAAAGCCTCTTGCTTGAGGTCACACACACAGATTTCTAGCTCCACTAGTTCTCTGTGAACTAAAACATCACCAGTATTAATCTCCTCTGAGGGATCAGTTGGAGGGAGGCATTTTCCTCCCATCGCCACCACAGAGGATTTTCCTCTGCAATAAGGGATATAAGCTCTTCTGCCCATATCTCACAGCTCAAACTACTCCCTTGGTCTCTGCCCTAGGCATATGCAAATCTCCATAATGGGTATTTGCTTTGCCTGTTTAATGGGCAGGAAATGCCCTAGAAGATGTGTCTTTTCTAGGACTTGCCATAATCTCCTCTAGGATCATTACTCTCCTCAGAGTGTTCACAGACCCAGCAGGGTATTTGTAATCTATATCCCCAACAGGCTAGAATTTCAGATAAGACAAGAAGCTTGCTAGCAACTGCTAGCTTAAATGTAAACTAGCTGACTTTTCTTTGTTCTGACTCACTCAGCTTACATTTTAGTTTTCCTCTTTTTTAGGAGGTGCATTCTTTTGCCAAGAATGGAGTCTTTGGTTCCCATTCTCCCAGCAGCTGTGTGTGTGAATATTTTGCTATGACAGCTGTAAGGGTGATGAGAGTTTTCCTTGGGACCTCAATCATTGCTGCATCTGAGAGTTTGTCCACAGATTTGTCCTGAATCCTGGCCAAGTTTATTCTCATCTCTGCCTTTACCAGGTATCTGATGTGCATTTTCTATTGACTGCTGATGATGGCATGGCCAGATGTATATAGAAACACACCATTTCTTTCCTCCTCTGTAAAATGTAGACAGTACTAGTGCATGTGCCAAGGAGTTTAACACATTTTATCCCCCTTAGATAGGTTTTGGAAAAAAATCTATGAGCAAAATATGCTGCATAGATGTGTATTGATTAGGCTGATCTACACTCTTTTTTTTTTTTTTTTAAGACAGAGTCTCTCACTCTGTCACCCTGGGTATAGTGCTATGGCATCACAGTTCACAGCCATCTCAAACTCTTGGGCTCAACTGATCCTCTTGCCTCAATCTCTCCAGTTGCTAAGACTACAGGTGATAATAATATGCCTGGCTTGTTTTTCTATTTTTAGTAGAGATGTACTCTCACTCTCACTCAGGGTGGTCTTAAACTCCTGAGCTCAAGCAATCCTTCTGCCTTGGCCTCCCAGAGTGCTAGGGTTACCAACACGTAGAGATGTACTCTCACTCAGGCTGGTCTTGAACTCCTGAGCTCAAGCAATCCTTGTGCCTTGGCCTCTCAGAGTGCTAGGGTTAATAGCACAAGCTACCATGCCTGGCCTGGTTAGACTCTTATCTGAATTCAAGGGTTATCTGAATTCTGTCTCAGGAGGGTGGACTGTGGTTTTGGTATTTAGCCATTTCCTACTTTGAGCTGTTGAATGCCTTTGATGTGGGGGTCTTCAATCTGTGGGTGCTATGTAAGTCTGTAAGAAATTCTGTGACAGTATTATCCCTAATACCCCTAAACTTTGAGGGCACGTGTCTCTGGTATCCCTAATTTCCATCACTTGGATGAAGAGAAATTTCCATGTTACAAGTTCAGCATCAGCACTGTTTCCACTTGCAGGGGACCCTGCTCTCCATGGTCCTCTGCTTATGTGAGGAAAGCAGGACACAGGCAGAACAGTGGGACTCATTGCTATTTTCTAGAATTAGGACAAAAAGGGTCTACAAACAGCCATCTGTCATGAGTCAGTCAGGAAAAGAGAAGAAAGGGATCTGATTAGAAGAAACAAGTGGTGGGTTTTGTGTGTACCTTCTACATCAGTAGTTCTTCCGAGTCAGGTGGAACTGTGGCCAGGGAAATGAGTGATCGCTGAACGTACTACAAGTTTACCTGAGATTAAGGGCAAGTTGAATACAGCCGGTATCTTTTGTTCCAATATTGACTTAGTCTTATTGTCACAAATCAGCTATTGATGTTTTGGGTCCCCATTAGTCTCAGGGAAGAGAACTAATCCTTCTTTCATGTTTGTTTATATACCATATTTGGCCAGA
Source organism: Arctocebus calabarensis (assembly GCA_963573935.1). Classification (NCBI taxonomy): domain Eukaryota; kingdom Metazoa; phylum Chordata; class Mammalia; order Primates; family Lorisidae; genus Arctocebus; species Arctocebus calabarensis. Next base: position 18,009 of record CAUYON010031428.1, read on the forward strand.
GTTCAGGGTGCACTTTTCACCTTGGTCTGCAAGTAGAGAGGCAAACACATGACCTCAGCACTAGAAGCCACCCTGGCTGGTCACTCTCCACTGTTTGTTTAATTTTGCTCTGACTTCTGCCTGCCTCCTAATCCCAGGTATTCGGACATGTTACAAAAAGAAAGAGACTCTGAGATCAAAGCACTGGTCACGATTTTACTAGGGGGCACCTCTGAAAGCATTTGTAGACCTGTGTGTATGGCCAGCACTGTGATCTTTAGAAAATACTTTGCTCTCCAAATTGGGGCCAACAGATTTATCACTCTCTGGGCCCCAATCCTCCAGGTCAGTCTAGGGTTATTTTTGTGTATTGTGTGTGAAGACGTGGAGGTTCTATTACAGAAACTTGAAGAGCAAATATTTAGAACATGCTTTAGGGATAAAAGGAACTTCTGAAAGCAAATTTTTTTACTTTAGAATTTCCTGTAAAAATAAGTTAACTTTATTATAGTTTGCTTGAGATCCTTGTCCCTGGACAGATTCCTCTTCCAGCCACCGTCATTGTAACACTTTAAGATGATGGACGCTTTTGTCTTCTTTATGGAATTTCAATTTCTGCTTTGAATCAGGCTAAATCCTGTTAAGAAAGAAACTCCTGAGGGATAATCTGTTTGTTTTGTTTTATTAGATGTATGAAGTATGTTTCAATAAAGGAACAGTATCAACATATGTAGTATAAAATTTTCTGCCTTCAACCTTTATTTTATTGGAAGGGTGGTGATTTCAATACAGTTTGAGACATGTCTATTCAAACTTGCACAGTATACAGTTTAGAGCACAGAATTTGGTAGAATTAGGTTCAAACCTTAACTAACTTTACTATCTGTGTGCCTTTATGTGAGTTATTTTGCTTCCTTTAACCTCAATTTTACACTTTCAGTGGAAGTAATATCGGCATTGACCTCATAGGGCGATTAAAAGGGTAAAATAAATGTATGTAAGATATTTCACATTATATCTTAATTATCGTGGTCATAAATAGTGGTGGATTATTACCATTATTCACTCTCCAAAACCTACATTTTGTTTCTTGCAGGTGACCTCACTTTTACTTTACAAAGATTGAGGGTCCATGACTTTTTTCACCTCAAAACATCTCTGTGTATTTATCAATTACTTTTTTTAAAGTGACAAAAAATGAACGCTTACTTTGTCATGCTTTGTTTGAAGTCCTGTATAAATATAGCTCATTTACTGCCCACAATAATCATATGTCAACTCCATCTTACTTACGAAAAAATTAAGGCTGAGCAAGGTGAATAATTTGGCAATGCACATTCCTAGTATATGAACAGAAGTCATTTCATTTCAGAGTCTATCTTCTATCACTTGTGCTATGTTTCCTTTGTTCAACTGGAATTTTACTTTTATAAAGGATTGTCTTTGGTATTCATTTTTTTATGCCTACTAGTACTTTGATAACTTTCTAATGTCCTTATTTCCCTTAAATTAAATTATTTAATCAATCAATTTTAATAGAAATATTCATTATATACTTATTTATGAAATGATTATGGTCTGGTTTTCTCTTGTTAGTCCAGAGACTCTCCTCTCAAGGTCACAGTAGAGTAGAAACATCACCGCCCATGAGCAAGAGAGTAGGGAAGGAGTCAGCTTGGAAGATTTGTGGCAGTAGTCCAGATGAGAGATGTTGGTAGCTAGAACTAAAATGTTTTTAATGAAGATGAAAAATAGTAGATGCATTTTATGATATTTTGGAGGTAAATCATAAAGATGCACTAGTTGATTTGATATAGGAGGTATGGGAAATAAAGGGATAATGGATAACTCCTATGTTTTTCTTTTGAAAAATTAGTACTTGATGTTGTCTATGGAGAAGAGTGGGCTTTGAGCAGGTTTGTAAAAGATATGAAAAGACATTAAAAGTACATGTTTTACTGTTGTATTTTTTCTATGAGAATGGGTGTAAATATCAATGTATTATAAGGATTTAGGGCTCAGTGAAAAGTTTTGGGCATGAACATAATATGCAAAATCATAGATACAATCACTTAGGGAATGGATGAGGACAGAGAAGAGAAGTCTTTAGAGAAAGAGTAGGATCATCCAAGAGATGAGCAGAGAAGAAGATAACAAAGTGTGATAAGAAGAAATGGAAGAATTTCCAGAAATTCTGTATGAGTCCTGGAGATGTTCTGAGCACATGATAACTACTGCAAGATTGCAATCTTTTATACATTGCCTCCACTTCCTGCAGGCAGACTCCTACTATTCCTACCAGGCTTAGTTCAATTCCTCTAGAAGCTTCCTCTGTTCTGTAGTGCTGTGTCTCCCTCTGTCTTAGCCCGGTCATAGGGCACTCAGTATAGGATAAGTTAAGTGTCATATGAAATCTCTGGTTCCAGCCTGGTGAGTCCCTTGAGAATAGTGACTGAATCTTTCATTCTGAATCTCCATCATTTAGCACAGTAACTGTGGAAAAAGTGGTTGACTTTTATTGGTTGAATAAATGTTTGAGTCATGACTAGCTTCTCTTTGGAGCTCCAGTATTTGACTTCAAACTATTTAATTTCTACTTAAGAGCTAAATCTAGAATCCCAACATTGAGCTTTTTCCTATGTCTCAAATTGAAGTGTCTTACCTTTCTTAAGAACTTCTGTTTCTGTTTATGGTGTCAATACCATCAACACCGTCAAATTCTTAAGACCTATTTCTTCAAGTTGGGAAATATACAATCACTTTTGACTCTTCTCTCTATCTGGATAGACTGCCATTATTCCTGTCCATTTTCTCTCCATGTCTCTTGAATCTGTGTCCTGTTTATTTTCCTCATTAGCAACTTTCCCCAAGTCACGAAGTTTCTCAGATACAGAGCCAGGGTTAAAATCCATTCTGTCTGACTTACTAGGTTGTAGCACCTTTCTGTAGCTTAAGCTTGGGTAACTGGGATCCTTTGATAATATGAGGAGGAATTCCAAAGAATGCAACTTGTAATTTTCTGAAACACTTTGGAAAGGAAAATACTCCATAGACTTTTGTTTTGTCTTATGTTTGAAACATAAACCAAGTATTTTATGAGGCATTGACAGAGAAATAGATGGATGGACTGGTTTATTTTCCTCAGTAGGATGCAAAATAATGACTGTCTAAAGGCATAAAATTTTATAAATACAGTAGAGTATTTTCATCTGGAATATTTCTGTTAAAAATTACCAACGTCATTAAGAAGGATATCTTCTAACTTCCACTCTCAAAATTCTTTTTTCTTTACTAAATCATAAAGAGTTAGATCATGTATACATTAATGCATTTATGGGGTACAATATGCTGATCTCATATGTAATTTGGAATGCTTACATTGTACTGGTTAATATATCCTTCACCTCATTTACTTCGTTATTGCGTTAAGACATTTATACTCAATAGATCTGACATGTACCCTTGCAATATGCATCAGATTTGAGGTCTTTTCAAATTTTTTTCCTAGGATTTTATTCCAGTTATAAAGTAACGTTTGTAATTCTCTCTTTAGCATACTTTTGTCTTAACTCTAGGTGATATCCAGTGAATGTTTGGTGATAGAATGAATAAATAATTGAGTGTGTATATAACTTATTATGTGACTGTGCAAATATACATGGTGATCAATGTTTTTCCCACTTTCTTACCATTTGGCTGTCAAGTAAAGACAGAGAGGAATTATCCTATCACATGGTGACCCCAAGTCACCACTAAACATGTTCCATTTCTGAAACATAATTTCTCACATTCTGCTTCCTAATTGCCACCCAAATTGTGTTTATAACTTTTTCACAAAATCACTGATTCCACCAGTTTATTTCAAAAATCTATAGTCCAACCTTTCACTTCTTGCTGATTAGAATAATTACCACTGGGTGTGCACACCTGCTGTCCTGCTGTAAATACTATAGAACTGAAGAAAAATATATGAAATGACTAATCTTAGATAATGCACAAAAGGAAGACTAGAACTGTGATTCATGAGAGCAGGGAAAAATGAGGAGATACCTGTGATTGTCCCAGTTTGATGCCAGAAGGCATTTATTGGAACATGAGACAAGGAGGGAAACTCAAGCATAGCATGGCAGTCTCAGGAAAGTGAGAGGTACATAGAAGAGTTTGGAAAGACTGAGACAACAGTAATGTATAAAATAGACTTCCAGAAATAAAGGGGCAAAACAAACAAACAAACAAAAAGCAAGCAAGGAAACAAATACACTGCTATAGTTTGCATTTTGCCCCACCAAAATTTCTTTTCCTTAGTAAGAAAATAAACTTCATGTTGAAGTTGTAATCTCAGGTATGATGCTATTTTGAGATGGGGACTTTGAAAGGTAATTGGCTTTTTTATTTGAAGAGTATTTATTTTCTGGGGGAAGGAGGCTGGGAATTTATTTATTTTTTAATTTTAGATTTTGTTGTTGTTGTGTGGGATTCATTGAAGATACAAAGAATTAGGTCACACTGATTGAATTTGATAGATAAATGTCCTTCTTATAATTGTGTCCTACCTCTAAGAGGTGTGCCATTCACTGTGACCGCCATTCCTATCCCCAATGTGCCACACATTGTGTTCTGCCCCCAACAGGTATGCCATACACTGTGATGGGGGTACACAGTGTACAGCATACCTCTTGGGGGTGGGACACAATTATAAGAGGGACTTAGCTCTATCAAATTCAATCAGTGTAACCTAATTCTAAGAGAGGGCTCCCTCCTCCTCTTTTCTCAGTTGCTCATTTTTCTACCCCACACCTAGTATCAACTCATCTACTGCCTTCATATTAGAATAGAAAACATTGTATTCTTGCGTCTCCATTCTGTGATGCTTTACTAAGGTTAATGTGTTCACCTCTATCCAAGTTAGTACAAAAGACATAAAGTCTGTATATATTTTAGTAGCTGAATAGTATTACATGGTATACCTATACCGCAACTTGTTAATCCATTCCTGGGTTGGTGGGCATTTAGGCTGTTTCCATATTTTGGCAATTGTAAATTCAGCTGTGATAAACAGTCTAATGCAAATGTACTTATGATAGAAGAAATTTTTTCTTCTGGGTAGATGCCTGGTAATGGGGTTATAGGGTCAAATAGGAGGTCTAATTTGAATGCTTTGAGAGTTCTCTATACTTCCTTCCAAAAAAATTGTATTAGTTTGCAGTCCCACCAGCAGTGTAAAAGTATTCCCTTCTCTCTGCATCCACACCAGCATCTGCAGCTTTGAGACTTTATGATGTGGGCCATTCTCACTGGGGTTAGGTGATATGTCAGGGTAGTTTTAATTTCCATTTCTCTGATGACTAGGGATGATGGGCATTTTTTCATATGTTTGTTAGCCATTTGTCTGTCTTCTGTAGAGAAGGTTCTAGTCATGTCTCTTGCCCAGTGAGATATGGGATTGTTGGGTCTTTATTTGTTGATTACTTTGAGTTCTATATATCTCATAGTTATCAAGTTTTTGTCCAATTCATAACATGCAAAAATCTTTGCTCATTATGAAGTGTGTCTGTTTGCTTTGGTTGTTTCCTTAGCTGTACAGAAGCTTTAATTCTCATTTGTTTATTTTTGTTATTGGCCACAGAAGTCTTCTTCATAAAATCTTTCCCTAGGCCAATATCTTCTAGTGTTTTCCCCCACACTTTCTTCAAGGATTTTTATGGTTTCATGCCTTAGATTTAAATCTTTTATACATATTGAATCAATTTTTGTAAGTGGTGAGATATGCTGTTCCAGTTTTAGTCTTTTACATGTGATATCCAGTTCTCCCAGCACTATTTATTGAATAGGGACTCTTTTCTCCAATGTATGTTCTTATTTGATTTATCAAAGATCAAGTGGCTGAAAGATGTTTGTTTCCTCTCATGGTTTTCTATTTGGTTCCAAATGTCAATGTCTCTGTTTTTGTGCCAATAGCATGCTGTTTTGATCACTGTGGCCTTATAATATAGCTGTCTGGTAGGGTGACACCCCCAGCTATGTTTTTATTGCTAAGAATTGCCTTGGCTATATGGGGTTTCTTCTGGTTCCATAAAGAATGAAGAATTATTTTTTACAACTCTTAAAAGTATTGTGATGGTATTTTAATGAGGGTGGCATTGAATCTGTAGATTGCTTTGGTTAGTATAGACATTTTCACAATGTTGATTCTTCCCAGCCATGAGCATGATATGTTCTTCCATTTGTTAATATCTTCTGCTATTTCTTTTCCTAGAGTTTTGTTATTTTCTTAGTAAATGTCCTTCACCTCTTCTGTTAAGTGTATTCCTAGGTATTTTATTTTATTTTGAAGCTACTATGAAGGAAATTATGTCCTTGATTAGCTTCTCATCTTGGCTGTTATTGGCATATACAAAGGCTACTGATTTGTGGACATTGATTTTATGTCCTGAGACAAGTTATGTTTTGATCATTTCCAGGAGTCTTGAGGTTGTCTTTGGGATTCTCTAAGTATAAGATCATATCATTGGCAAAGAGGAATAATTTTACCTCCTCTGCACCCATTTAGATACCTGTTATTTCCTTCTCTTGACTGATTGTTTGGCTAGAACTTCCAGCATTATGTCAAACAGTAATGACAGTAGAGGACAACCTTGTATTGTTCTAGTTCTGAGTGGAAAAGCTTTCAGTTTTACTTCATTCGGTAAAATATTAGCTGTGGGTTTGTCAGATGGCTCCTATCAGATTAAGTAATGTGCCACTTATGCGCAAATTCTTAAGCATTCTAATTAGAAAAGGATGCTGGATTTTATCGAATATTTTTTCTGCATCTATTGAGAGGATCATATGGTATTTGTTTTGCTTCTGTTGATATGGTGTATTACATTTATGGACTTGCATATGTTAAACCAATCTTGCATCTGTTGCATGAAACTTACTTGATCGTGATTTTTTTAATTTTTGTATCTCTACTCATTACTAAAATTGGTCTGAAATCTCCTTTTCAGTTGGTCTTTTTCTGGTGTTGGTATCAGGGTGATGTTTGTTTTGTAGAACATTTTGGGGAAGATTCCTTCCTTCTCAATTTTTTGAAATAATTTCTTTAGTATGCTATAAGCTCTTTTTTGAAGGTTTGATGGAATTCTGGTGTGAAGCCATCTGGACCAGGGCATTTTTTCTTGGGAGATTTTTTGTTGTTTCCTTGATTTCAGTTCATAAATTTGGTCTGTTCAAGGGACCAATTTCTTCTTGATTATATCTAGGGAGAGGGTAAGATTTGGAGTATTGATCCATTTCCTCCACATTGTCAAATTTCTGGACATATAGTTTCCTGTAGCACTCAGGGATGATCTCTTGTATCTCTGTGGTATCTGTTGTTATTTCCCCTTTATTGTTTCTGATTAGGTTAATAGAGATTTTGTTTTTCTATTTCTAGTTAATCTGGCCAAAGGCTTGTTGATTTTATTTATTTTTTCAAAAAACCAACTTTTTGTTTTACTAATTTTCTGAATGACTCCTTTGTTTTCAATGTCATTAATCTCTGATTTAATTTTGTTTATTTCTTTTCTGCTGCCAGGTTTCGAATTAGAATGTTCTTCTTTTTCCAATTCCAAGATGGTTCATGAATTTGTTGATGCATTCTCTTTCTGTTTTTTGAATATAGGCATCTAATGTGATAAATTTCCCTCTTAAGACTGGTTTTACTGTATCCCAGAGGTTCTGGTAACTTGTGTCTTCATTGTTGTTATGTTTGAGGAATTTAATTATTTCCTCTTTTATCTCTTCCTGAACCCAACTGGCATTCAGCATAATGTTGTTTAATTTCCAAGTCTTTTTGTGGAGAAGAACATTTTTGTTGGAATTGAGTTATACCTTTATTGCCTTATGGTCTGAAAAGATACAGGGTATAACTTCTGTTCTTTAATTTTGCTGAGATTTGTTTTGTATCTTAGGATGTGGTCGATTTTGGAGTATGTACAGTGGGCTGATGTGAAAAATTATTCAATTCAATTTGGGGGAGGGCTGATGAGGGAAGGGGATGCACTAGGGTGCTCTCACTGAATGGGCATGGGGTGAAGGTGTTTGGCAACCTTATTTATGTGGAAAATAACCACAAGAGGGACTCTACCTAACAAAATCAAATATTTTGCCCTGGTTGTTTGTACCATCACATTAACCTGAAATAAATTTACTTAAATAAAAAAAGAAGATGGCCACTGAAAAGAGAAATGTTGTCAGACTAGATAAAATGAAACTATAAGCTTTCTACTACAAACAAAATTTAAATATAAAGTCACAGATAAAAGTATAAGTATGAAAAACATGCCATGAATATGCCAATCAAAAAAAAAAAAAAAAGAATTAGATGTCTAAATTAATATCCGGAAAAGGAAACTTCAGGAAAAAAAATGTTACTAGTATTCGAGGGATAATTTTCATAATGACAAATAGTCAATTTATCAAGATGTCAGAACATTTTAAATATATATACAACTGAAAAGTAGATAATATGATAATTACAGTATAAACTTACTACTCCTTACTACTTCTCTTTCAGAAATGTATTAAACAAATAGGTAGAAAGACTTGAATGACATTATGAACAAATTTGAACAAATTGACATCATAAAATAGTTCATATAATAATTCTATAATATACTTGACTTCAAGTTCACGTGAATCATTTCTATGATATACCATTCATTTACCATAAACAAGTTATCTATAAATTCAAAAGGATTGATGTCATACAGAATATGCTTTCTAACCATAATAGAATTTAATTAAAAGTCAACAATTAAAATACAAGAAAAATCTCCAAATATTTGGAACTTGAAGACCTTTTATTTTATTATCCATGAATCAACAATACAATCACATGTTAAATTTTAAAAATATATTTTGAATATAAAAACACATCCAATAAAATTTATGTGGTACAAATAGACTAATGTGTAGAGGAAAATTTATCATTTTAAATGCTTGAATTAGAAAATAAAAAGAGAGTTAATGATGTAAGTATCTATACTAAGGAATTAGAAGAATAAGAGCAAATTTAAACTAAAAGCAAATGTAAGGAAGTGAGTAATAAAGACAAAAGTAAAACTGGTGAAATAAGCTAAGGCCTGATGATAAAAAAAGGTCAGTGACAAAAATAGAGAGTGAATACAGATTATTGATGTCAGGCATGAAAGAGGGATAATGCTGAAGATTCTAGAGATATTAAAAGGATAATTGTGGCCAATAAAATTTTGATGGATTTTACAAATTCATTAAAAGATAAAAATTATCAGAACTTTCACATGAGAGAGAGAAAATTTGAGTAACACTGTAACAGCAAAGTACATAAATTAATAATTGCATTTTGTATACAAACTCCACACCTGCATTATTTCATAAGACAATTCTATCAAAGATTTCATAGAGAAATGATGCATGCCTTATACAAATTATTTGAATAAAATAGGGAAAAAAGCATATAGCCTAATACATTTTAAAAGCCAGAATTATCTTAATACCAAAAAAAGAAAATACAAAACCATATGCTTTGCAAATATATAAACGTTTTTAACAACAGCCAAAAAAACACATAGAATATACTAAGATATGATCATATGTCATGACCAATAAGGGTTATCCCAGGAAGTTATGAAACCAGCACATTGTACTCCTTGATTGCACTAATGTACACAGCTCTGATTTAATAATAAAAACAATAAAAAAGAGGAGCCAAGATGGTGATCAGTAGCCAGCTTTCTGCAGAGGTTCCCGTCCAGGAGAGTTAAAGGACAGAAATTCAGCAAGAAAACTGATGGTTTGGATCTGAGCCAAAAGAAAAGGTTGATAGGCACACATCAACCCTGCTGGGGCAACCTGAGACCCCGAGGACACAAACAAAAAGGTACAAGCACATCACCAAGCGGATGGGAGTCCCCGCCCCAATGAGAGAGGTTCGCAATATACTCCATACCTCCAAGTGAGCAGCAGAGTTCAGATGTCCTCCCACTCTACCCCACGGGACAGACCCTCTAAAAACCAGACCTCCTTCCCCTACTAGGGTGCCATG